>RJWT010032233.1:0-14178 GCA_004365215.1 Cuniculus paca | reverse complement strand
GGCAGGCACTTAGGCCGCTGAGCTAGATCCCCAGCCCTGGTGTTTTTGAGATAGGGTCTCACTATGCCATTCAGGCTGGCCTTGAGCTCACTTTGTAGCCCACACTGGTCTCGAACTCACAACGATCCGCCTGTCTCAGCCTCCCGAGTGCTGGGATTACAGGTGTGAGCCACCATGCCCAGCGATTTGGTCTTTCTTTGCAAAGAAATGGAACATGCCTTTTTGAACCTTTAATGCTTCAAAAGGTACTTGCAATTTCCTTTTCCTTCAGGCTTCTTCATTTTGTTGGCACTTGGAGTCTTAAAGGTGTACTCTTTGATCTAGTGCATGCTACATAAGCAGAAAACATTGTCTTACTAGTAGTTGTTGGAAAGCTCATTAATATTCTGTACACATGCAGCATTGTACTTCCTCTGTCCTCCTCTGGGCAACACCTAGAGAAGACTAATTAAGCTAATGATAAATTGGAATTTCAGTAATCTCAGGCATGCAGACTCTCAGCCTGCCTGTCCATCCTGTGCTTTAATCTTGGCTCCTCTTACACACTTAAGCCACTTCAGATGCCAAGTGGAAGACACACGAAACTTTCCCTCCCTCATTAGCCTTCCATCTCTGGGGAAAACAGAGAGGACTCACTTCTGAACTAATGGCATTTGTGGAATTACAGAATGAGGAAGAGTTGACTTTCAATGTCTTAGAGCTGTCTACTCTGTAAACCTCATGTCCAGTCGTTGTTCACACCTGACCTGTAGGCAGCTCATGGAGAGAAGTCTGCTACCTCACATGGAGTGGACACTTTTCAGAGAGGTGTAACTGCTGCAGAGAGAGGAGGCAGGAAAAGCGAACAACAGCCCCAGTCTGGAACATCATGCTAAGGCTTTGAATTTTACTTGCTCAGTGAGGCAGAGCTAATGTAGATTGGATCAAGAGGCAGGGGGAAAGCACCTAAAAGACTACTGCAGTGCACCTAGTAAGGATTCCCGCACTCCTGAACACAGGTAAAGGGAACTTGGTCACACATTGAAGCCCTGGTTCTTAACCCTAACAGTTCATCAGGTCATCTAAGCAGTTAGAATAAAAATTGTATGTTGACAAATTCTTAGTATATCCGTGGGGTATAAAGTGATGACTTGTTGGATGTATACACTGTGGAATGATTAAATCAAGCTCATTGACATGCCTCTCATTTCAAATTCTTCCCTTTTTTGTGAAGAGAACACCCAAAATTTGCATTGCTAGCAATCTTATACAATACACTATTAAATGTAGTTACCATGTCATGCAATAAATCTCAAAAAACATATTCCTCCTACCTGAAACTTGGTGTCCTTTGCCTGTCTCCTCCTTTCCATTTCCCAGTCTGCCTCTGAAATCACCTTGTACTCTGCTTCAGTGAGTTCTATTGTTTTAGGTTTCACATATAACTGAGATCATATGATGTCTCTTTCTGTGTCTGGCTTATTTCACTTACATAATGTTGTCACACTGTCTTCCCTGCTTACCCATTTGTTTGAAAATACAAGAGTTCCTTTTTTCCCCTCTATACTGGGTATTGAACCTCAAGCATGTTAGACAATCACTCTAACTCTGAGCTATATCGCCCCCCCTTTCAAATTTTATTCTGAGATAGGATCTTGCTAAATTACCCTGGCTGACCTTATACTTGTGTTTTTTTTTTTTTTTTCAGCATTGGGGATTGAACTCATGACCTCACGCTTGTCAGGCAGGCACTTAGGCCACTGAGCTAGATCCCCGGCCCTTGTCTTTTTGAGACAGGGTCTCACTATGCCATTCAGGCTGGCCTTGAGCTGACTTTGTAGCTCAGGCTGATCTTGAACTCACAGCGATCCTCCTGTCTCAGCCTCCCGAATGCTGGGATTACAGGTGTGAGCCACCACGCCCAGCTCATTATACTTGTGATCTTTGTACCTCAGCCTCCCAAGGAACTGGGCCTACAGACACAAAGCACCACCACACACACACACATTTTCTTTATTTATCTGCTGATGGACATCGAAATTCATTCCATGCCTTGGCTATTGTGATGAATGCTTCATTTAACCTGAGAATACAGCTATCTCTTCAATGTACTCATTTGATTTACTTTGAATATACACCTGAAGGTGGGACTACTGGACCCTATGGTAGTTGTGTGGAAACTCCATACAGTTTTTCATAGTGGCTGCACTCATCTACATTTCCACCACAACTGTAGAAGGCTTCCTTTCTCTTCCCATCTTTTCCAGCTCTTATTATTTTTCATCCTTTTGATAATAGTAGCCATTTCACTAGTGTGATGTGATAGCTCATTGTATCTTTGATTTGCATTTCCCTGGAAATTAGTGATGTTGAGCATTTTCATGTGTGTTTTGGCCATTTGTATGTCTTCTTTTGAGAAATATCTATTCAAATCCTTTATCCATTTTTTTTACTGCAGAGTTTAAAAAAGTTTAGATGCTTGATACCCACTCCCAAGGATTCTGAATCTGTGGGAACAGGGTCATTTTTTGCCTCTTGACTTTGAAACATTCTGGATGTGATTCTGCTGTGCCGGCAGGGTTGAAATCTACTGGAACAACAGTCACAAGCTTCCTCAAGCTTGCTGAGCATTCAAGTTCTTTGCATGTAATTCATTTAATCCTCTGTGAAATGCATATTATTTTATGTCCAGTTCACAGATGAGGAAACTAAGTGCAGTGCAGAGAAATAAAGTTAGTTGCCAAAGGTCACATATAAGCTAGGGAGAGAACCAGGTTCCAACACAGACTCTGGCTCCAGAGTTTTGCTAAGCTAGGATTTAAAAAGTTGGGCATTTTGTTTTATTATTTGAAAATAGCATTCAATTAATACTAAGCAGAATTTCCAATAATAATATTTTTATCTGTATATCTTAAAAGTCATTCACAGAATCTGTATATCTTAAAAGTCATTCACAGAATCTTAAGAAAAAGTGTGTGCTGAAAGTGTTAAATTACAGAAAAAAAATGACTTCTTTTAAAATTAATTTTTTCTTCTTCATCCAGCCCAGCACACTTTTCTTGGCATGTGATCTTTCTACTACTATCAGAGAAAGAACAGAAAGATGATATCATTTGATTTTCCTTCACTACTGAGTCTATGAAAGTTTAAAATAAACCTCTAATTGAGGAATTTCTTTCTGACACTTAAAAATAACCTAGCTTTTAAACCATATAGAAGGTGACTATTAATGACAGAAACATTTCAAATTGCTTATACAGAATGCAAAGGTGGTGATGTTAGCATCCTTCTAGAGGCCTTCTTTTTGTATGAGTTTCATCAGACCTTATTTTATGAAGAATAAAAAATAGACACAGTATAGTTTATATACTTAAGATCTGTGTTATGCACTGATAGAAGAAATTCTTCAGGGTTTGATCAATTCTGATTTTATTATTTGGTCCCCAGTGCTGTGAAGATTTTTATTTACTAAGACCCTTTCATATGTAGGTCTATAGAAGGAGTTTCTTATGATCATTTTAATTGCACATGGCAACTAGATATCCTAGGAAACTTGCTATTGCTATAAGGAAAGAATGGTACTAAAGAAAGAAGAATGTTTTCAGATCTATGCCTAGATAGCTGATTTTAAAGCTTTTCCAGGTTTTAAACTGTGACAAACCTTAATATAAAAAAGTACTTTTAAATTTTAGATCTTTGTATGTTTTAAGAGTGTCTGTAAACTTTTACTGAATTTCCATTTTGAAAACAGTACTTTACTAAACTTGCTTTTTAGTAAGAACATATCCAACTACCTATGCCCCCTAATGCCTCATTTTTAAATTTATTTTAGCAACTGGCTACATTTTACACACTCTGTTCCACAGATCATTAGTTTTATGACTTTTTTTGTTGTTGTTAAATCTAACGGAATTTTTTCATACGCATTTTTCATGCACATTTTTCCACTCTGCTGCATTAGATTCTTGGACTCTTTCTAAAAGTTCACTCTTCCCATGGCTTTGGGATATCTGATTGTTGTGGTTTTGTGGTTTTCCTTCTACCTCCCCAGCCATTCCTTCTCAGATATCTTCATCGTTTTCTTTTATACTTCTCGCATGCATGTTGTATCTTAAGGATTCTGACTTTAGTGCTTGCTCTCCTTAGCCTACCTAGTTTTTCTAAGTCTATCTCTGTTGGTCTTTTCATCGCTAATGTGATAACAATCCTCAAACCTCTCATCTCTGGCCCAGATCTTGTTCCTAATTCCAGGTCCATATATCCAACTGCCTATGGGAATCTCCATATGAATGTCATACAGGAAACATACAGGAAACTAAGCCATCTCTACTTGACCAATCTTGTACCTTATTCTCTATTCTCAGTCCAAGTGTTTGTATATTTATTTTAAAAAATTAGAGTATATTTTTAAGCTTTGAGTTATGTTTTGTTCCCCATATTGAACCAATCAATAAAATTTTATTTGTCTTATTTCGTAGTACCTCTCAAAATAAATATTTCTATTCTTCTTTCCTATCACTACCTAATGTCTAATTTATTTATTTATTTATTTATTTATTTATACCAGGAATCAAACTCATGACCTCGCACTTGCCCGGCAAGTACTATGCCACTGAGCTATATCCTCAGTCTGTAATGTCTAATTTTTAAATTTATTTTATCAGCTGGCTATATTTTCCACATTCTGCTCCACAGACCATTAGTTTTATGAGATGTTAACATATTCCTGCCAGCTTGAACCAGCAGTGGTACATGCATGACTGTCCCATTGGGTGGCTTATGGCACTAATTGCTTTTTCTTTTTACTAATAAAATTAATAAAAAGTTGACCAACAGGATGGTCATGTGTGTACTACTACTGGTACAAGCCACCCAGTAATGAGACATACGTGTCATGACCCCATCATGAACACGTTAAATGATCTTCTGCCAAATCATCAGGATTCCATGATCAAATAAGTTGGGAGAAGACCATAAACCATTCCCATTTTGTCAATTCATGATGAACTGCAGCAGTAAGAAATTGCTCTACAGGCAGTCTGTTTGTCTAACCCAGCCCTCCAGCACTCATCCCCATTCTTTTGTGGAGACTCTTTAAATATCTCACATAGATTGCATAGTTTAGGGTGTGCCTCTGTAGGATATAAAGGAAAGAACTAACTGTCTCCATAAAGTCAGTTTTCCTACCAATATGTGTTGAATAATCTCTTCCTTTCTTACTTGTTTATTTGGGTTCCTTAATCATATATTTAATGCATAAATAAAGTACAATCTATTTCAGAGGTGACTGTTGACAGTTTGGCTTCTATTACTTGGACACTGGAGCATCTGTCTGTATTTTTGAGGGAAGGCTTCCTGAATGTAGAAATAAATCTTTACTAGCTAAAGCCAAATATATTGAATGACATATAAGAATGTCAATATAACCTTTGAATTACAATTCAGACTTCTCAAAAACAGGCTTTCAACTTACCACCATTTTATGGTCACTTTGTGAGTATGTTGAAACTAAGACCCACCAAATTAAACTCCTATTGTTAGAATATTTTCCTTTCTTGTTTTGTGACTCTGAAGCACAGCTAGTATCTAAGTCTTGCATGTGGTCAGTCTTAATTTTAAAGGAGGAGACTGTACCAGAGCCATGAGCAAACACTTCACATCATACCCACTGGCCAAGGACAGGAAAAGCCCCACTGCCTCAGCTACCCTGACAGTACTTTGAGGAATTTCACTTTGTTTCTTTAGTCACTGATTAGGAAGATTTGAAATGTAGAAAAAAGGCTCGTTCAGAGCCCTTTAAAAGGTTACAAATGAATAAATGTTTGCTGTTTAAACAAAATACACTCAGATTTTTTCTTCATTATGTTATAATAATCATCCCAAGAAATGCTCGATTTAGTCAGGACACAATTCATATAAATGTGAGTTTATGGATTTGTAAATTCTAGGTATCAAGCTTTTCCATCAACTGTGTTTTCAGTTTGTCATTGTGCCAGCTGCTTTTTCCTTTGTGCTGACTGCTTACATAGCTGAGTGTAATGAAGACGCAGTCTAATCTACCTTTGCTGTAGCTGAGAGCAAATGCTCCTTCTTAAATATGCATGTACTGTCTTGCAGTTTGTGATGTCTGGCTGGGGGACAGGTTATTCATTTGGATGTGATATTGTTGACTATTCACAGTCACCCACAGCTCTGAGGGTAAGTTTCTCTTTGGAAGAACTGGTAATTCAAAAATGATGCTGGAACTCTTTGCACTCTGTCTGCAGTATTGGATGTGAACTCAGAATGAGAATAAGTAAATGACTCATCAAGTTAGTTATATATGTGGGAGAGAGCTAAATATTACAAGAATCAATAAAGGTTACAATTTCCTGAAAATGAAAATTAATACTTTTCTCTTTTAATTTTGTGGATTTAAAAGTAATTTAATTTGAAGTTGCTGAAAAACAGGATTACCATAAGATCTAGCAGTTCCTAAGGGAATCAAAGTCCTGGACTCAAAGAGATATTTGTTCACTCATGATCTTTGCAGCATTATTTATAATCGCCAAAAGGTAGAAGCAATCTGAATAAACAAAATATAGTTTATATGTGTTATAAAATATATCTTTATTTGTCTATGTAGAGAAGGAAAGAGAGAGGGGTGATTGAATATTATCAGCCTTTAAAAGGAGGGAAATTTTTACAGTGTGAATCTTGAGATAATGCTAACTGAAACTGTATAGTCAGAAAAGGACAGATACCACATGAATTCGCTTATATACCTAGGGTAGTCAAGTACATAAAGACAAAAATGAGAGTGATGGCTAAGGCTAGAGTGGAGGAGGAATGAGAAGCTATTTTTGAATGAAGAGAGTTTCAATTTTGCAAGATAAGAGTTCCACGGATAGATGGCAGTGGTGAGTATGTAATAGTGTGAATGTTATTAATGCCACTGAACTGTACATTAAAAAATGGTCAAGATCATAAATTTTGTGTTATACATTTTACTAAAACTCTTAAAAAATAAACTTTTCTGGTGTTAAAAAAATAATGAAATAATTTATCTGTGTTTCTCTAGATGGTACACATCTGCTGGTTTCATTACTTCTCAAATTTATTACACTGTTAGACACTGTGATTATGTGGTCACTATGTTCAGTAAATGTTTGATGTTTCAATGAAGACAATAAATTGTTATAGTTCCATTCTCTGACAACTGGTTCTCATTCCTCAAGCAAACCTAGTATTATCTCTTTTGCCTTTTAAGTAATTTTAGAGAGTAAGAGAAGCTTATTTTCTAGCACTTCTTAAACTCCAAAAGATAGCTTTTTTATAGTTACTACCTGATTAAGATGAACTACCACATACACTACAAAACTGTACATCTAGTTGTAGAAGATGCCCATTGTTTAGTGAAGCAAGCTCAGGTAGCTAAGATCAAAGGCCATCTTACCTTTGGTTCTTAAACCAAAGCAGTATTGTCCATACTCCTTTAGAGGATAAATGATTCAAAACTCAAACTTTCATTAGGAGGTGAAGTTATTCCTGTGTTACTGTTTTAGCTGCCATTCTGAAATCTATGCTTACCGGTCCCTGGCTCTTCCTACTTCTGATTTTGGTGAGGATGAACTTTGGACTTGGATGACTGGGTCCTGGGAGAAGCAAACATCAGGGTTTAGTCTATGCTGAGAGGAGAAAGTCATGAACCTTTGTTTCCAGAGCAGCCTAGGAAAGTTGGTATTTATTATGCGTTTTCGGCAAACAGTTGTTAGCTATTTGGAGCTAGCACTGATTTGAGACTGACAAATGCATTCTTTCTCTGGGGTATATATCATCTTGTAGGAAATCCTAACATGCTGCACCTTCTCAGTTGACTAATCATATAATGTTAGAATAGGAAGGGACTTCAGTGAACACTGAATCCAGTGGTTCTCAAACGTTAGCATGCATTTGAATCACTTAGAGGGCTAAACTACAGACACCTGGACCCGCACCCTGGCACTTCTGATTTAATAGGTCTTGGGTAGGGCTCATGAATTTTCATTTCTAATAAATTCTTAGATAATATTAATGCTGTTAATCCAGGAACCACAGTTTGAGAACTCTCTTGCTGACAGCCTAGTGTTTCTCAGTGTAGGGGAAATAATGGTACTGAGAACACAGTCAGCACGTGCGAGCTCCACCTCCAGTGATTTTGTACCAAATGATCTGGAGCAGAGACCAGGAATGATTATTCTTCAAGTTTCCTGGATATTGTAATATGGAAGAGGGGCAGAGAACTATTGATTAGACCACAGCCCTCACTCTGAGAAAAATTAAAGCTAGGAAATTAAACGACTCGGAAGACTGCTGCTACTGACAGGGATCAGGACTGCATTGTTCCTTAGGGTTTTGCTGTTGCTCTGGGCCGTGTTCTTCCATGTGTATGAGCAAAAACATTTTGGCCTCCCCGACTGCTTTGCATGCTCTCAATTCCAGCTTCCATAAAAACACTGTGGCTGCCTCTTTGTCCTTTCCTGAGCTACATTTCTCAAATACTGCATTACAAGGGTACATTTCTCTGTGTTATGCTGTTTGGTCCTGAATGTAAAAGTCAAAATTCAGCACTGGTATTCTGAATTTCGCTTTGGAATTTTTATTTAACATCCCCATTCCCCAATTCTACTTGTTTGTCATTTACAGGATTTCTGTAAAAGGGGATAGTCAGGGGATAGTCAATCTGAGTGGTACTTTTTTTGCCCTGCTCATTTTTCTTATGCAGCTTTGTTTTCTTTTTCCATCCTAGTTTCAAAATTAACATCTTATTTTTTTTCTTCTTTCATTAATACAAAAGTGCTAATTTTTGATTTGTTGCAAGCTCTCTTTCGGCTTACCTAATTCCTTATCCAAATTGATATTTTAGAGTAGAAAGCAATGTAGAATAAAATAATTTAGTCCTAAAAATTGAAGCCTTCCTCTTTCCCATACACTTCAAAATCCATTTTTTAAACTAAAACAAAATTTAACCATTACTATTTCTTTTAATACTTTTCTGTCACCTTCTTCATTGTATATTTTCAATTTTGAAATCTGCATAAAATTTCTTTTAACCTTTATATTGGTTTTCTCCTTGTAAGGGTACAATTATATGATTAGTAAAGGCACAATTACAGAATAACAAACTTACAGACACATTGTAGCAGGTTAAAATCAAATAGTAGCCTCTGCCAATGTTCCTGCTGCATGTCACATAAACACCCTGCTAAACTCAGTCAGCCTTGACTGTCTGAGTTCCACTGCTTTTCTTCTGATAATGCACTGGGCCAATTTGACTATTCTCAGCTAGTGTTTCCCTTAGTTAAAAGAATATATTGCTACCAACTGGCTTCAAGGTAAAGTAACACAGTTAAGGACACTTTTTAACTCTGCTTACTCTGCTTGAACCCCCTCCGCTCATCACCAGGATGTTCCTATGTTATGATAAAAAATTCCTTTCAAGCAAATGTATTTAGAGTTAGTTTGCCTGACAATGTATGACTTAATTCAATCCATATAACCCATCATGTAATGCCTTGTACATCTTGCTAGTAAACCATATTTAAACTGGACTCAAAGCTGGTTCTTTGCTGGTGATTTGGACACTGCTGGTTATCCTCCAGCCCACTGGCAGACAAATAAAGTTGCCTTCTAGATTCCTTGGTGCAAAGAGTCTTCTATTCAGTTTAATATTGGTTTTTCTGCAACACCCTGATTAGATATAATACCTGTGTTTCTTCATACTAATTAGCTTTTGAACTTCCCCCTTGAGAATCAACTACTTCCACAAATAAGCATTATGTAAAGGAGTCCTTTTAAAGCAAATTAATAGTGCAGAATAGTTTACTATTTTTGTAATGCTCAGTGAATTGCATGCTTTGACAAACTTGATTTTCTTTACATTATTTCAAGTGTTTTTTGTTGTGCATAAGAATAGCCACATGACTTTCCTTCATGTCTTCCATCATACCATCATGCCATGAACCTGGTGGTTTGGAGTCAAATTTGATGTAGGTGGCCAAGAGAAAGTGGGGATTATGTGATACAACCTATCACATTTTTAAAGAAATTTTTAAAAAATCAAAGAATCACTTTGGTTAACCTTCTGACTTCAAATTATAACCTGAAACATAAATAAAAGTTGAGAGATTAATGAGCTTCATTAATTCAATTCCTTCCTAAATTTGCGATATTTAAGAGATTCACTAAAATTTGAGGTATTCTACTCAAGAGTAGAAAGTTTCTGAAGAATAACATAAATGAGGCTTCAGAGAAATAGTTACTAAAAAATAACTACTTACTGCCAGGTGCAGTGCCACATACCTGTAACCTCAGAACAAGAGAGGCTGAGGCAGGAGGATCTCTGTGCATTTGAGGCCAGCCTGGGCTACATGATGAGTTGAAGGCCAACCTGCACTAGATCCAGACCCTGTCTCAAGAGAGAGAGAGAAAAAAAGACTTATTTAAAACAAGTTATTTGAAGGGTGTACTTTAGCTGTGGTACTATCTAGAAGGATTGAGAATTACTGCAATTGGAAAGAATTATTAAAAAATAATTAATTTCTATCATGCAACAATTTTATGACATTTTCCCTTAGAAGACTATCTTGGAAATGATAAATTTATTTTTCCTTTAAACTTCTATTATTTGGGACCGCATATTATAAATTGACTCTAGTGATGTCCAAGGTTGTCACTGTCCTGCTCTGGCGGGCCAGATTGTAACTGGGAAACTCACTGCTCTTTTCTGGTCACAGCTGGAAGCCCTATGGCTAATGACTGCTGTGGAGCTCACCCAGCAAGATAAAACCTGCTAAAGAGGATAAGGCACCTGGGGAAACTCTCCTCCTTGTCCTTGTCCTTGTCCTTGTCCTTCCAAGAAGGTTTTGATCTTTCCAACCCAAGGTAGTCACCATTACTGTTCCTGGAGAAAACACCTACAGCCCTTTACCCATTGTCCTTAAATCAGATGTAAGGACTAAATACCAAGAGTCTGGTTGCCTCCTGGCCTTTTCTTCCTAGAGAGCAACTGGTCATCCCAGATTCCTGCTGTGCTTGTTCTTTGTTTCCTTTCCCACCTTGAACCATAACCTGGGAAGGGGATTAGAACCCACTGCAGGGGTCTCCAATATTCTGTAATTCATAGTGCTTATGAATTCAGTCCTTCCTCTACCATAGTCAACCTAAACTTGTGAAGTTTTGCTTTATTTCCAGAATCAAAGAAATCTTGAATTCATAAAATAGACTATTTTAGACAAAATTTTAAATTTTAGGTCAACAGTATGAAGTCAACATAGATTGTACATAAAAAGGGCAGATTTCAATTGGTGTGGTGCTATGTACCCGTGGTTCCAACTACCTGGGAGACTGAGGTGGGAATATCATTTGAGTCCAGCCTAAACAACGTAGAAAGACCTTTTAAAAAATGAAGGGAAAAGAAATTAATGAAAGAAGGACAATCTTCTAGATTAAGCCCCTTGGTAAAAGATCCAAAGGAGGAGTTTCTGGAAGGGACTCTCCATCATTGGCAAAATACCCTGCTACCCCTTTACACACTACTGTTACAGCTGAAGACAATTGAAATGGTCTTTCATACATTCTCAAGTATTCTTTGCCTCATTCTTAAGTGAAGATTTTGAAATTCAAAGAGGAAATCTAAGATAGGAAGACATAATACAAGGGATGCATTAACCAGGGTGGTTTCACAGTTAATAGATATTTATTTGGGAAAGACAGTAATTGAGAAAAACACATTTTATGCAGCTTACTAATGAGAAAGCCAGTGGCTTTACTGCAAAAATTTTGTGGCATTAAAAATATTTAATACACAGTATTGACAATGGAAAAAATGAATTTTATGTCACACAGTGATAATGCACAAAAACAGTCTGTGCTGCATTATTTATAACAGCATACACTGGAAACAACCCAAATGTGTTTCAGCAGGAGAATGGAAAAATACTGATGTACTCATATGCTGTAATACTGATAATAGAGGAATGAAACTCCCAACCTACTATATGTCCAATATGAGTTCATGTTCTCTAAAACCAAAGAATGAAATTAGGAACAATGGAGGTTAAGAGCAGAATATATTTTATATTTATTCAGAGAAAGAAAGCTTCTGTCTGAAAGAGAGACAGAAGGGGTCCCGAGCAGCTTGCCAAAGACCCTTGTCTTTTTAGGGACTTTTATAGAGCAAAACCACAAGGTGAGATGGGTCCAAGGTGGGGGAAACCTGGGCACTCGTAAGGTTGGCATAAGGTGGGAGAGAACTATGGTTAACCAGTAAGATTAATTGCTCAGGTAAAACTGATTAAACCAGGGACAAATGGAGAAGTAAGTCACTTAGCAAGTGGAATGCTTAAAGAGCAGTGACTCTTCTTGTAGGGGGTTGGAATGCTGACTCCTGGCTTCCTCAGAGTGATAGAGACCTATTTAGAATATCAGTCCTTAGGATGTGGGTACATTTGTTTGATCTTTTGTCTTGAGGCCTGGCCCGCAGCAGGTGTCTGTCTCCTCCTTGCAAGGTATCTGCGCCCCTGCACTGGCTCCTTCAAGACCCTAGCCATGTCTGACTGCCTATATTTCTATCTAACTCAGTTGCCTGTAACAGTACTGTACTGCAGTGGAAAATAACTTATTAGTATACACATACCAACATGCATGAGTCTTACAAACATTTTCTTGATTGAAAGAAGACTGGCACAAATGAGAACACTGTGTAATTCCATTTGAATACAGTTTAATAAAAAGTAAAATTAACAACTGATGACGGAAAATAGAAGTTAACTTGGGGAGAATATTGTTGTAAAGGGCATGTGAAAATCTTACATGTACTTAATTGTTGATTTGAACTCTAATTCTATGTACTTCAGAAAAGGGAATTTTTAGCAATCTTGTAGTTTAAGCTTTGTCCACTAGGTGTCCTCCGTTTAATTTATTAAAATTAAATTTCGTGAAAAGTTTCAGTCTCTTTTTTAAAAACTTAATAAATTTTTCAATAAAATTTAAGGTAATACTTCAGGAAAAAATTATATAATCGTTAACATTTTAAAACTTTTATAGCCCTTACAAATTTATAAGTACTTATAACTGTAGAAGAAAATTTAAGCATTACCTGTGATTTTCATACTTTTTATTTTAAAGACAAAAAACCAGAAAAATGAAGAAGCAAACAATTAAAAACAACAACAAAAGCAAAATGAAGAAAACAACAACAAAAACAATGGCAATATAGGATTTCAAAGCAAGATGATAGGAATTTAATAATAGTTGTTATATTGATTTTCATATCATATGCTATCTTGGTGAAGAATTTATTTACATTAAATTATTTTTCTCTTTGTCAAGCTTTATCTTTATTTTCTCTCTTTTAATTTTTAAAGAATTTGGGGACTGGAATTAAAGACCAACATGTTGAAAGAATCCATGGCAGTGGAGTTATTATCACCCTGGATATTGAACCTGTTGAAAGAAGATAGTAAGTTATTTAACTTACGTTATTATTTTCTTTGTGAAATGCACTACAATCCTTCTTCAGACGAATTGTGTAAAAGTTTCATAGAAAGTCTAAATTGTAGCATTTTTCAACCCATGATTTCAATTACACAGAATGTCAAAACTGAAAACTGTTGCCAAAGTATTCTTTGTTAAATCAACAAATGTTGCACTTCTTTATGAAAGGTTTCTGTCCTAATAGATTGCTGGACATTACAGCAGCGGTGTGGCTGGACCACCAGCCCTCCCCCCCTGATTACAGGTTCCTCCTAATTGCCAGAATTCCCACGTCACCAGTCCCCACCCCCAAGTGCCATCGCCTCTCATTTGGAATAATTTAAAGCCGCACAGAGACTGCACCTCGTGGGGAAAATCGCCAAGCCACCTAGGCTAAATGTTTTCCCTCCGCGTCCTCAACCCCTCCCCCAATAAATTCTTCCCTTGGATAAATCCTGCTTTTCCACTGCGCAGAGTACTCTGACTTCTGTTTCCCTAGGCCACTCTTAAAATAACCTAACACTTTAGATGTAGAATGGTTTTAAGGCCCATGTGTTTAGGTGCTATTTTAAAAAAGAGCCACTACTTTCATGGTGTCCCGTGGGAAAACATGTAAGAAGCAAAAGTATGTATTTGAGAATTAAATTTGAAACACAGAATATCAAAGCAGTATTGCATATACTTTTATTCCTTTCAATAGAACAG
>RJWT010032232.1:0-14101 GCA_004365215.1 Cuniculus paca | reverse complement strand
GTTCGTAGCAGAACACTCCCTCTTTGCAACATGTATACAGATACTCGGCGCCTTCCACAGGGTCTTTTATGACAAAACTGATGACAATTTTTTGTCAAGACAAGGGGTTGAATCCAGGCCTTTGCACTGAGCGACATCTCCAGGCCTTTTATTTTAATCAGCATACGTTTGTAGTACATGGTGATTACATTCACTGTGGGAAGTAGGTAGCATGTCTTAATTTTTTTGTGTCCCCTCCCCTTCCCATTCCTCCCCTCTGCCTCCATCTCTTGAACCTATTATCTTTTGCAAAAGATCTATCTTCTTATTTCCTAGTATCTGTCATGTATTTTGCTCTTTATTTATACTTCGAATTGCTCATATAAGAGCAAGTATATGATATTTAAACCTGTGTGTCTGATTTATTTCACTCAACGTTGTGGTTTCAGAGCCCTTGAAAGTGATCTATCTGCCCATTAATGGATGAATAGATAAAGAAAATTATACACAGTGGAGTATTACTCTGCCATAAAGAAGGAAGAGCAGCTCAGCCAAGGTCAGTGGTCACTCTCCACGCAGTGCTGAAAGTTGAGGACTGTGGTGGGGCTGACTGTGGGCAGTTGTTATTTTCTTGACCAGCCCAGGTTAGTTAAGTTTAGGGGACTGAGTAAGCAGAAAGTGACTGGACTCGGAAGGACTGGCACTTGGGTAAGTGGGGACTGGGGTCAGATACACCTTATCTAGACAGCCAAGGTCTTTTGAAAGTTCACTCATATATGGAAGCAGAGCTGTGGCACGGTCATAGAGAGCAGATAAAGGGTGGAAGGAGACTGTTTTAGTGATGGAAGAGAGAAAAGCAGAACGTATGGTGATGGGAATAATTAGAGGAAGCTTGGTGACATGGGGAGGGCTGGGCTATGACCGAGGGAGCCGTGGCTTCCAGAAATCGAGAGGAATGGGCTCTGCAGACTCACCAAGGGACTCCTCCCTTCCAGAGGCATGGAATAGGCAGCCTTTCATTTCTTGCTCTAAACTTCGGTTGTAAATTTTCAGCGATGAGATTTCTATCAGGACTTCATTAGGAGAACTATGTTAAAGAAGGGGTTACAGGCAATGCTAACAATTGATTTTCTCCAAGTGATTTTTGTTCCTCCACTGCATTACATGTGTTCCTATAATTCTTTTCCCCTTGGCTCCTTCTGGAATTTCTTTGAAAGGACGACTGATACCCCTCTGTAACCCTGCAGGTGCTCACTGAAGACAGAGGCCGGCATCTGGCACCTTGGCTCAGACCTGCCTCCCTCCTGCCCCACCCACCAGATCCTTAGCAAAGACTGAAATTTGCAAAGGAAAAGGGGAATCAGTAGAGACCAAAGTGAAAGAAACTGTGTCTCTCTCTGTTTTTCTGACTAATAAACTCTCCAACTAGCAGGCACATTTGGAAGGTCTTTTTTATTTTGTCAGTGAATTGACACTGAGGACAACATTCACCATTTTCTCCACAGTCCTATGTCTTGTTCAGAACAGATTTCCCCTCATAATGGGAGACATCCCACTCTTATAGTTCTATCAGTCACTTTTGTCTCTTTCCCAGGTGGACAAGGAAGGAAGGAAGGAAGGGTGGAAGGAAGGAAAGAAGGAAGGAAGGAAGGGTGGAAGGAAGGAAGGAAGGAAGGAAGGAAGGAAGGAAGGAAGGAAGGAAGAAAGGAAGGCAGGCAAGAACAGCAGGAAAGGCAGGCCTATTCCTGGAGTCCTGACAGGAATGGATGGGGAGATCCAGGGAGGGTCTTTGTCTTTGCCAGAAGGAGCACTTATTGAAGACTTAGCCATCTGAGATTTGATGAATCTATGCAATTCTCCTATTGTCCTTTTTGCCTTCACTTTCAGGAAACTAAGAAGGGACGCATGAATTATCTTAGCTTGGGATATTTGGAGGAAGGATATTTTCATTTTACTTCCTCTGTGTGTGTGTGTGTGTGTGTGTGTGTGTGTGGTATGAGTTGTACAGTCTGTTCACTTTGAGCATTAGCTGTCTTGGTGTCTCTTGGGAAATTCGCAGACATCTACACTACTGAAAACGCCAGGTTCCTAGATCCTTCCCTCTTGGACAGCAGGGCTCCTGGGTGATTTCATGTATTTCCCGCGGTTTTCATCTTTCTTCTCCCACCACATGATGCCATTTTCTTGGAGTCCTTTCCCAACAAGGCCCAACAGGGTATCTATTTTTGCTGCCACCTGCATGAGCTTTTCTGGCTCAGGGGAGGGTGAGTGAGGTGGGTGGGGACAGAAGAGCCCCGTGCTTCCTGAGGCCCACACACCTGGATTTCCCTGCTCTGCCTGGGGCGGCCAGGACGCACATTCACTCCTGTGCGCCCCGAAGGCTCCCGCTCCTTAGAGCAGTCACCCTACGGTATGCAGCCAGCCCTCCCTCCTGGGTGAGTCATAGAAGCGAGGACCGCACCTTCAGATCCCTCCTGCTTCACCCTGGGCTCAAAGGACTGCAGGCACAAGCGTCTCCTCAGCCTGTGGGGTCCTGGTTCCACACCACGCGGCCTCCTCCTAGCTTCGCGCATCTTCCCCGGATGTGACACTGAGCCGCCCGGCCTGGGCGCTCATCTGCCCTGTGGACCTGCGGGTCTGTTTTAATCTCCACGTACCTGCTGCCTGTGCCCGTTTCCACACTTCACTCAGACAGCCCCTTTAGAAACCCACAAAGGGATTACTTCTCTACCTTCTTCCCCTTGGGAAGCGGCACGCACAGCTTAGTATGTGGCACATTTTTCAGGGCGATAAGGATGAGATTTCTTTAGGGTTAAGACTCTAGGCTATTTCAAAGAGTAAATGAGTTAAATATACTAAATAATTATTTTAGACTTTAAAACAGATGCTTTAAATTAGGGGATTACAAATTTAACATAGTCTGTCTGATATCAAATGGCTTTTTCCCTGAGATCCTTATTAATCCCATTTGTTCCCAGTGAGATAGAGTCCCTTCCTTCTGGGTTCTGGACTAGGCCTTCCTTTGGTCTTTGGTATCAGGTGTGCTGCGCGCTGTCCCTCTGCAGCAGCGTCCCTGGCGGGTGTGTATGGGAGTGACCGCTGGGACGCTGAGAGGCTAAGATGTAGCTTTGGTCGATTAAAAGAAAACAGCTCAGGCATACACTTGTTTACTGTTGAACCTGCAGCTTTGCTATGGTCAGATATCTGAGGAATTTTAGTTTAATTTTAGTTTTTAAAACCTTTAACAAATTTCCTGAAAATTTACTTAGGCGTTAGATTTTTTAAACTTATGACAAATTTTCTGAAAGTTAGATCAATCATCTTGCTTCCAGATTACAAAATGTCCTGATGTCTACATTGTAATTTGTTTCATTGTGAATTATCTTTTTATCTTGTTTAGAAAGTGACTGCAGAAATGCAAACTGACATCATCACTCATTGCAATCTTAATATTTCAATTTTGATTTTGAATTTAACACAGAGTCACTAAAAAGATATTAATAAATCCTTTAAAAAGTACTTTTCAAAACTGAGTGTGGTGGTTCACACCTGTAATCCCAGCACTCAGGAGGCTGAGGCAGGAAAATTGTTGCAAGTTCGAGACCAGCCTGGGCTACAAAGTGAGCTCAAGGCCAGGCCAAACTGCATAGTGAGACCCTGTCTCAAAAAACTGCAAAAAACAGTACTTTTCATCAATAATTTGTCATTGTTTTATAACTCATACACTACTTTGCATGATTTCCATTAATTAAAATATTGATTTTCCTGAAGAATTTGAAGAAATTGGGTGGTGATTTTATATGTACTGCATTTGTTGCCATCTGGCAAATGTGATAATTAAAATATCTTATTATGACTGTGGATTTGTTAATTTACCATTTTCCCTCCTATGGTACCTTACGTATGCCAGAGTAAAATCATTCTGTGAAATTCTGAGGCTATGGGTGACTGGCCAGGATGCGAATCCAAGCATAGACATTTGTCTGTCCCTTGTCTTGTCCTAAGGGGTTGCCTGTGCAGTTATTTAACTCTCGTGCAACTTGCGGGGGTGGAAATTTCATCATCCGCCTTGTTCGTCTGTGGAAATGTGGTAGAGTGGGCTTCAGAGCCTCTCCTTGGTAACTTGGAAGTGACCCTGCACACTTGTTTGTTGCTAACTCTGTGCTGGAAAACAGAACCAATGAGAACTGTATATACACATACACACATGCACCCACAGACTGTGATGTTTATCATGGGAATTGTCTCACATAATTTAGGAGCTCTGCAGTGTGCAGCTTGGAGAACCAGGAAATCCAGGGTTGTAGCCCCATTCTGAATGCCTGTGAACCCAGACCTCTGCTAAGGACAGGAGAAGATGGTTGCTTGAGCTTACATAGAATGAGTTCACTTTTGGGGGTCCTCACCTGAATGGGGTTGCTCACTCATATTGATGAGGGTGAATCTTATTTACATCGTCCACTGACTAAAATGCTACACTTTCAGAAACACCCACATAGACATATGGGAAATAACATTTAAGCAGATATTTGGAGATCCCAAGACCAATCAAGGTGACACATAAAAATTATAAACCCTTGATTGTAGGGAGCAGCTGAAGTTGAAGATCGATCACACATGTGGGGCTAAAGCAAGGCCAGACCTGAGAACCCAGAAAGCCTAAAGCAAGCCTTGCAAACAAGCTGTTCCAGCTCTGAAAAGGAAAGGTGCCTAGGTCAGCCAGGCAAACAAGTTGCTAGGCAGAGGGGTTGAAATTGACATCTTCCTCCTGAGTGTATAAATAAATGTGCTACAGTGGTCCAGCAGTTTCTTTTCTCCCATTAGGGCAGAGCGCTGCATCGGACCTCAACTTTCCTCTCTTTTCTTTACTTTTCCATCCTCTGCTGTCCTTGTCTCCGGGAACTTCAAGGCTGGTATGCGGCATCACTTGATCCTGTGCTGCTCACTAATGATTGCATTTGTGCATTTTTATATGACCTATCATGCTTAGACATCACCTAGCAGGCATTTTTCTGATGCTACAGTTCCTTAGATAACAAACACTGATTTAATTAAATTAACTCTGTAGTGCCAGCCAAAACACACTCACACACAAAAACACACACACCCCTTGACCTAAGCAGTTTTATATATCCTAAGATATACAGAGCTAGATGGGTAGATAGAAAGATAGGAATGGTGGTGGTGGGTGATGGGCAGACAGATCCACAGATAGATATAGGTGGTAGATGGGTGGATAAATGGACGGATCCATGGGTGGTTAGATGGATGTGTAGTGGATGGATTTATGGGTAGGTGTTGGTTGGGTGGATGGTTGGATGAGTGGAGAGCTATCAGAAATGATCCCTGGCAGGCAGCCCATGAACTCTGCCAGGACACCTCATTTATCACGTTGGAGAAAGGTTCATTTTCCAAAAGGGTTGTTCATGTTCCATATGATGCCAACATTGATAATGAAGGCAGTCAGATATAACATATCCTATCTGGCCATCACAGACTTTAAAGTATCACATTCATTAGCTTATTAACTCAAAAATTTGGGTAGAGCAAGCATGGATCTCTGAGCCTTGGTAATGCCAAAGGGAGTGTGGCAGACTCTTCCTGTGGAGGCAGAGACTTGTGCAGCAGTTATAATAAAACACTATCTGTGCAGAAGTAATAAGAGGGAGTGTGCCCCTGGAGGAGGGAGGGGTCTCCAGGAAAGGTGGTGTCTCGGAGGAGTCTTGAAGGACTAAGAGAAAGGAGTGGACAGACAGAAGACTCAGGGCCACTCTGCAGCTTGGGGACCACATAAACCTTCCCTCTGTGGCCCCCAGGAATGTGTTCATAGGCTATGTCCCCTCTGCAGCTCATGTTCTGAAGGAAATCAGAACACCTGTTAGAGGAGTGGCCAAGGTGGGTGGGCTGTGGCCTTGGGGGCTACTGTTTGTGTGATAATTGCCTTGGCTTCCTGTCAAGACTGGAAACTGCATGACATGAAATGCTCCCATGAGTAACGGGTCTTTCAAAGTTAGGATAAGTGCTATAAAGATGGACCTTTCGGCAAGTTTTATATTCACTTTCAAAGAATTTTAATTGTGCTTTTCGACAATAATCACCTTAGGTTCCAGGTACCATAAAATAAATTACCACTGGAGTGATGTCTGTGCTCAAAGTTCTTACTGACTGAGAAGGAGTGAGTAGGTCAAGTTGCGTTTGACATCACCAGAGATGTGTCTTGGAGCTGGCTGTTTGCATGCAGATGGCTCACAAATGAGCAGCACTCTTACTGAGTGTTACAATTGCTGTAGAAGGTCCGGCCGGGGTCCAGAGCAGAGAGCTGCTATTTTTACATTGCTTGTTGACTGTTCATGCTAAATTCCATTCTTGTTACTGAAATGTTTATATGCTGTGTGCACAGCTGCAAAGTGGCCCAACTCCTCTCCCCCAAGGTGGAATGAGTTTAATGTCACTACTAGTAGATGAAGATACCAATGGAATGACATCTGTTTTCAGGATTATCCATGTTTATCAAAGAGAGAAACAAAACATCAGTTTCCTTTTCTTTGCAAAAGACATGATAAAAGCATGACAGTTGCTTTGGAAATTGGTCAATTTCTTCATCCTTCAGCCAGGTTTATTTATACTCAAGCCTGATCTTCCTAACTTCAAAGATGAAAAAGTGACAACGCAATGCACTGTACAATTTTAACTATGTAATAAACCATGTCTGTTTTCTTTGATACTGGGGATTCAACCCAGAACCTTTGCAGTGAGCTGTATCTCCAGCCTTTTAAAAAAAATTAATTTTAAATTTTGAGACAGGGTCTCCCTAAACAACTAAGTTGTCCAGGATGGGCTCAAACTTTCCATCCTCCTGCCTTAGTCTCCCAGAATGCTTGGGTTACTGGTGTAAGGCTCTGCTAATCTTTGCTTATTTATCTTACTGATAATGGACTTACAATAACTGGACAAGGGCCAAGCTGAAATAAACTTTGTGTTACGTGTGGTGCCAGGAATAAAAGCAGACTTAAACTAAACCAGTTGAATAAGGTTTCCGTGGACTCACCATGTATTTATTGAACATGAATAGCATGTTTCAATTTACAACTATCCTATTCATTTATATATAATTAGCAAGACCTACCCAATACAAATTTTTGTTCATTTTCTTAGCAACTTATTCTATGCATTAAGACAGAACAAAATTGTATTTCTGAAGCAAATCTTTTTGTCATTATGAAATACATGTAACATACAATTTACCTCTTTGATCATGTAGAAAGCCATTGGGTGCACTGCTTCTATAGTGTTGCATGACCATTGCCACAGTGTAGCTCCAGTGCTCCTCCGTCCCCCAAGGCAGAATCCCTGTCCACAGGAGCCCATTGTTTTAATGTTCCACTCCCCCCGGTCCCTGAAACCCATTGCTTGGTTTGATGTACTGTGGATTTGCCTGTGCTGTAGATTTCTAATAAATGGAATCATACAGAATGTGTTTTTCTGTATTTTACTACTTTTGCTTTTTACAATTCTTCTCCTAGGTAAACACTCAAGACAATTGAAAACAGGTGTTCCAGCAAAAGCTTGTTCACTGATGTTCATCTCAGCACTACTCATGATAGCCCAAAGGGCAGAAAGAAAAATGGTATCGATGGTTGAATAAATAAACAAAATGTAGTGCATTCAAAACACAGTGGAATCATATGCAGCCATAGCAATAATGTGCTGGTAGATGCTGCAACACTTATGAACCACGGGGAGATCATCTGAGGTGGATTTTCATAGGCCATATTTCTGACCATGTAGGATGCCTTCTGTGTCACCATAGGGTGACAGCAACAGATGGCATGTCCCTTTGGTTTGAAGATGCAGAGGCTGAGCCTTTCACTCCACAGCACTGGTGACCAAGAGGGATTAGGAGAAGGAGGCTTAAGTTCTGACATCTTCCCCTACCTAGTGTTGGTGCCCTGGGAAGATGCTTATGTGCTCTGGGGTCAGCTGCATCTACAGAATGAGGGTGAAGCCTCAGCAATAATACATTCTTTACAGCTTTAGAATTCTGAGACAAAAGAAAAAGAAAAGAAATAAAAAGGGTCAGCCCAGCTCTGTATATACACTTGTGTAAATGGAAAGTTGAAAGGGGCAGATACACTCTTTTTGCAGAAACAGACCTTGTATGAGTGAGCTCAGTTCTGCAGTAGAGACAGGTCACTGTCCTGCAGGAGAGGAGGGACCAAGTGTTAACTTGGGTAGCAGGAGTACACACAGGGAAACCAGGAGGCCCCATAGCAGTAGGTATAGGCACAAAGGGTCTGAGGAGGTTCCCTCAACAACAGGTGAAGACAGAAGAGGACCAAGATGGACTCTTGGGCAATAGGTGTAGATATGAGGTCATGCAGAGCCACCTCTCAGACAGAAGTCCTAGGAGGCCGCATACTGTTCATGATCTTAGAGAAAATTAAACCCAGATCTTTTCCTTCCCTGGCTGGTGATGATAGTCTGGATGTTTTATGGTTTACATATAGATCCTTAAAGGTAAGGTTTTGGAAGGCAATTGTATTGTGGGGCATATAGCTGACTAGCTGGCAGGAGGAAGTGTCTGGTTGAAAGAAGAAGGTCACTGGAGGAATAGCCTGAAGGGTACATGTCCCTCCCAGGCTCCTCTATTCACTCTCTGCTTCCTGGATGCCCTGCCCTGAGCAATTTTTCCTTCACTATTCCCCCTCTGCCATATTACCCTGCCTTGGAGCTGTACAACTATAGTCTGGAACCTATACTGATCGTGAACCAAAGTAAACCTTTCCTCCTTTAAGTTGCAGTATTGAGTATTTTGTTCCAGTGATGAGGAATGGGAATAAGACAGATTTTAGTACAAGGAGTGGGGTCTGGCCAGGGGAGGCAGGTCACTTTGTGTGTGAGCTGGAAGGTTACATCTCCCTTTGCAGCTCCTCCTCTGATGTTGTCTTTCTTCTTGCCTTCCATGCCACGAGCAGCTTTGCCCTTGTCAAGAACCTTTGCTGTGCTATCCTGCCTGAGAGCCAGCAACTGTGAATGAAATGTGAGCCACAATAAACCTCTCCTTCTTTAATATGTGGGTGTCATGCATTTTTTTCTCAGCAACAAGGGAAGCAACTAAGATCAGTTGCATCTACAATCTGGAAGGAGACCTTAGTGTATGGTAAGGCATTAGTTAAACACTGGCTTCTTGCCCTCATAATAACTCTGAAAAAACTCTTTTTTTACTACAAAAAAATAGTTTAAAAAAGTTCTATTCACACCAGTGAATGTGCTTTTAAAATTAGTCTTATCAAGGTTAATTTGCTCTTAAAGGTTTGTCTTTCCCTTACTCTCTCTACCTCTACAGATAGGCAGAAAAAAGGCAGAGGCAAAAATACACAGCTAGGTGGGTAAGCAGACTGATAGATTGATTGGTAGAGGGAAAGAGGGTGAAATGATCAAATCTTCTTGCAAGTACAAGTTATTGACAGACCTCCTGGCAAGCATCTTAGTGGTATTTGAGTCCCCAGTGAATTCATATCATTGGACTGCTTTTCTGTAGGATTTTTGGTTGTCTAGAATTTCTTATGAAAAACAGACACAGATTTATGTGTCTAAGAATTTACAGGGCATGGTCTCCTGGGAAATATAGTGAAATTTATGTAGCTACCTAAGTATAAAATGTATGTGTTTCATGACCAAATGTTCCCATTCTGTATAAGAAACATAGGTGTCTATTATTTGGAGACAATATATGTCAGTGTGGGCCACTCTTGAGTCCTGTTGTGACAAGAAAGGACCTGGGACCCACACCAGGGCTGCCGGGCTCTGCTGCTGGGTTGGTTCTTGTGATTACTCATATCCTTGAAGTTATTAGTATGGCTTGGCCCTGAGGAGCAGCGCTGATTCATGGAAGCTGGATTTGGCCAATCAATCCTCTGTGTTATTGCAAGTCATCAAAAAACAATTACCACAAGCACTTATACTAAATCTTCATGCAAATCTTTAATATTGTAAAAGAGGCTAATCCCTTTTAAAATAGGATATGGCTCAATATTATCTTTATAAGATGAAAAAGGCTCCATTAGTATTCTGGTCCGGGCATTTCCAGTGACAAATGTGATGAAATTTGATGTCTCCTTTGACACCATTTTCCACGGAGATATACCTGGAACCTGGCCTGTTTGTGGGGTACCTGGGAGCCTAGAAGAAGGCTGATAGCTCCATGCAGCACCCTGAGATGCATTTAGTGTCATCTGCTTAATTGTTACAAGGATGGTTTAAGGTTTTAATTGCAATATTATCTTCGTTTATCAAATTAATTTTATCGGTACATTTTATACATATACATAAGGATCACAATCATCATAGGGAATTTGTACCTGCACATGGTAATTTTTTGTCCTTTTTTTTAAGACTGGGTTTTGCTATGCAGTTCAGGCTCACTTTGAACTCACTTTATAGCCCAAGCTGGCCTAGCACCCACAGTGATCTTCCTGTCTCAGCCTCCAGAGTGCTGGGATTACAGGCATGCACCACCATGGCTAGCTACATGATATATTTTGATTATTTCCTTTTTCCTCATTCTCCTCTCCCTTAAACCTCTTTTCCCTTCCGTATTTACAAAAGCTTTGTTTCCATGTTTTCCTTCTTTTCTTTTTTCTTTGCCCTTCCTTCCTTTTCCCCTCCTTCCCCTTGTTCCCTTTCCATTTGACTATTGTCTTTCCATGTCCCAATAGCTATTATACATTTTGGTCCTTATTTACCCTTTCAGCTTCTCACACCAGAGAAACAACGCAATATTTACACGTGTCCAACTTCTTTCACCTAAGTGTATGGTCTCAAGATGCATTCATTTACTTAAAAATGTCTCAAGTTTGTCTTTTGCTATGGCAGAATTATATATATATCTTCTTTATCTATTCCCTGGTTGATGGGCATTTGGGCTGTTTCCAAGATTTGACTATAACAAATTGTGCTGCTGTAACTATAGGTGTGCACATATTGCTGTGGTATGTTGCTATTAACTCTTTTGGGAAGATACCCAGAAGGGGAATAGCTAGGTCAAATGGAACCTCTAGTTTTAGTTTTTGAGGAATCTTCACAATGATTTCTACAGTGGTTTCACCAGTCTACACTATCGCCAGCTGTGGAAAAGAGTTCCTTTTTCCCTACAGACTCACTAGCATTTGTTATTGGTTGATTTCCTGATAGCAGCCATTCTTTCTGGAATGAGATAGAATTTCAGTGTTGTTTTAATTTGCATCTCTCCAATGACCAGTGATGTTGAACATTTTTTCATTTATTTATTTGCCATTTTTACTTCTTCATCTGAGAGGTGTCTATTCATTTCAGATGCCATTTTTTGAATTGGACCTTTAAATTTGGAGGAGGGTCTGTTTTTTTAAAGTTCTTTAGATCAAAATATAATGTTTAATAAATGAAGTTTTTTAAAAAATAATTCAGAATGATTAGCAATTAATTCAATCTAATATAAAAGATACTGAGGTAGGAGGAAGAGCTAGGAGAAACAAACCACAGAAAGACATAGGCTAAGAATCAAAGAACCATAAAGAATTTCAAAACGAGACCATAGAAAATTATCAGTGATTATTATATTGCACATTGTTGTCTTCGAAATAGTTGCTCAGATTACCAGATCTAGGCATGCAAAACTGATCCAGCAATATAAGCACTGACTGTTCCTTTCAATGAACTAGTAGAATGAGTAGTACAATAATCTTAGCTATCTTGTGTATATATGTATGTATTTTTTTCTCATCCTCCTTTTCTCCTTTCCTCTGTCCCAGCTGTTCTTTCCTTTAGAACAGTTTCTTTCCCTTTCAGGACATCTATTGTATCTGTTGGATGTTATTTACTCTCTCAGTTTCTTACACTAGGGAGACAATAAGATGTTTACACATGTGAGTCTGATTTATTTCACTTATGACTATGGTCTCTAGTTGCATCCATTTACCTGTAAAAGCCTCGAGTTTACCTTTCTTTATACCTAAGTAATACTCCATTGTAGAACAATATCACGTTTCTTCATCCATTCCTCTGTTTATGGGCACTTGAGTTATCTCCAAGATTTAGCTATTACAAATAGTGCTGCTATACATTCTGCATTTTTTTTGTCTTTAAAAAATAAAGAATAAAAAACCAGATGAAGCAAGGAAGAGTTTATTAAACCATCAGGAAACCAATAAAAAAACCCTACCTTATTCCCTTAAGACTCGCGGGTATGAGAAATGTCAAAAGTACATGACCCTAACCTGCATCCAATATCATGCCCGAGCAATGGGCTTTAGACACCAGCAACATTTCTTCTAAAAACCTTGTATTGTCAAGACCTCCCCATCAAGATGGGTGGGCAGAGTCATGCACCCCACTGACCCTGCCTTCTGTTAGTCCTCAGCTATAGAACGTCCCATAGCCCAGGATCTTAGGAGCCGTGGGGCTTGGCGCTATCAGGTATCGAGCTCTTCTTGCTGGTCTCTTCCACTCCGAGGAAGCATTTTCACTTTTTTCACTTTCAATCAGTCTTAACCTTGTTACTCTTCCTCTTGAGTGTCTTGCTCAGTTCCTTGTTCTGGATACCAAGGACCTGGAAACAGCACCCCTGAGAGCCGCCCTCTGATAAGAGCACCACTCTGGTCTCAGAGAAGTGGTAATAAAGATGTAATTGGCCTGCAGAAGTGGAGACATAAGAGGTGGAAGGTTTCCTCCCCGTGCAGGCCCAGCGCCCCGTGGCTGGGATCCGCGGCAGTTCCGGAGCTGGCGCCCCAGGATGCCCCTCCACCAGTAAGACCCTGAAGGACAGTGGCTGCTAGGGGCAAGGACGTCACGGGACAGAAGTGGAACCTCCGTCCCTGTGGCACCTGTGGGCTGAGCCTGTGTCACCTGCAGCTCTGTGACTGCATGTGACTCCCAGACCTCAGCAGGCCACGTGAAACATGGGAAACGGCAGCCCCTTCTGCACCGCATCCTGGGGGACTTGCAGGCCAGTCCTCGGGGTAGTCTAGGTCAGGACTTCCGGTCTTCTGGTGAGGCCATGCGTCCTGGATGTTGCACCCCAACTCTTTGGTCCCCGTGGACCTCTGCTCAGCGTGGTGCACCGAGTTCTTACAGGGAGCTTCTGTGCCCTGCACACGCGCGGCCCCAGCTGCAGATGTGTGCAGGCTGCACGGGGTCTCATCCAAATCCAAGCGCCTCCTGGCCTGGAGGGGGCCTGAAACCCTTGGCGTAAGGCCACAGAGAAGCCATCGTGTTTTTACTGCCACCGCATTCTCAGATTTCGAAATCTCAGGAGAAAACTGCAAACCCATAAACTCAGGCGTACAACAAGTGAAGTCCAGGACGCGTGCAGCACAAGTGGCTCGGGATCAGTCACCGCTGACAGCGTTTCATCTCGGACAAAAGCGCACTGAGTCCCGGTCCGCTGTATCCGCGGACTGTCCGAGGCACCCGGTAGCCAGCGGAGACGGTCTTCTAGCCCTTGACTGGAATTAGCCAAGTTCTTTCATAAATCTAGTAATATGAGATTTTTTGGAAGGTTAGAAAGAACCTGGGTTTGTTGCTAAGTTGGATTGCAGGGAGGACGAAAGTTCAAAGGCGCGGCCTGTGGGATCTGGCCTGGTTTCCATGTCCTCCTCTGCTTTCTCTCCCGCCCTCCTTTCATGTCAGTTTCCCCTCCTGTCTTTGACATTCCTGTTTCTGGTTAGAGGCGAGGAGTGCCGAGGCTGTACATGCGCGTCCTGATCAGTGCTGCGACACCATCTTCAGCCAGCACTGACACACTGTGTGGTCTCGGATGTTTCCGGTGACTGAGGAATAAATGAACGAATGACCAGAGATCAAAGTGGTATTAGAGGACATACAGCAGACTCCAAAATGCTCTTATGGATGCCAGTTCTGCACCTTTACTGCTGGGTTTTGTGGATGCTCAAATACATGACCCTACCCCTGAATTCAACAATATTTTGCAAAATGCAAAGAGGAACCCTTGACCATGCCAACATAAAATTTCCCTGAAGAGCTACATTACGATTGTGTTACATAAGGCACGAGCTAGAAAGATTCATTCAGAAAGATGAAAGTACTAAAATGAAAAAAATATCCAGGTGCCAAATAGTTATATGAT
>RJWT010032231.1:0-14166 GCA_004365215.1 Cuniculus paca | reverse complement strand
TTCTCTCTAGTTTCACAATAGACAGCCTGTGGAGACAGAGTCCCAAATTGTGCCACTCTATCCCAGCAAGCCAGCAGTTGCTTTATGGCAGAGTAGTAGATAATCTCAGAAGGCCTGCCCTGAGACCAGACTCATTAGTCTTACTGGAATCTGAGCAGTTTCCATGTGTCTGTGCTCAGTTAGGAGCTGCTGGAGGAAGCTGGCAGCAGTTCTGGGTTCTGGACTTGGGGCCCTTCTCCAAACTGACTCCTGGCTAATTGCTCTCTCCTGCGGGAGAACCAAGTCCTCTGCACTCACCACCAGCCAGTGCAGTCCTCCAGGTCTGCTGCACCCCTCCACTGCCAAGTCTCTCTACAGAGGCCTCTGGGGTCATCAGCAGTCACTGTCACCATGACCGTGTGTCCCCAAGTTCAAACAGCACCTCTTGCACAGTGAGTCCAGCTTGGAGAAGGCCCCACCAGCTACCACCTTCTTCTTCACTGAAGTTTGTCCATATGGCCTATTTTTAATACAGCCTGTGAGCTAAGAATTTTTTTTAAGCTTTTAAGTGGTTGGGAAAAAATCAAATCAGTACCATTTTGTGTGACATGAATTATGTGAAATTCGAACTTCAGTGTTCGTGGTTATATTTTTTTAATATAACCATGCTTGTTTGACTACATATTACCAGTATCTATGGCTGCTTTTGTACTACAACAGCAGTGTTGAATATTTGCAACAGAAACATATGGCCTAAAAAGCTTAAAATATTTACCATCTGGTCCACTGCAGAAAACGCGTACCAACTCCTGATCTAAAGGCTGTGTGTCCCAAACTTCCATGTACCTATATATTACGTGGAACCCTTCTAGAATACAGATTCAGTTCAAGGAGGTCCAGAGAAAGGCTCAGCAATCTGCATTCTTGACAAGCTCTCAGATGATGCCACAGCTACTGGTGCCTAGAACATACTTGATTTGCCAGGGGTATTTAAGAGAGAAAAAAGAGGAATGACGCTGGAGGCATAGCACAGTGGTAGAGCATGTGCTTGATGTGAACAAGGCCTTGACTTCAATCCCTAGCGCCCCCCTCCCAATCTGCTATAGAGGAGAAACTATCACATATTCAGAAACAAAAATAGACTTCTACTTTACTTCAAAGGCTAGAATAAGGACCTACAGCTGGGTGCCAGTTTGATTTTTCTGTAGGAAGAGCTTTCTAATGATTTAAAATTATCACAGTGACTACAAGCAAGCAGAAGTTAAGCTGGGAGCATTAGAAGAGGAGATTTCCAAATTGAGAAGAGGCTAGGCTGGTGGTTGAAATCTCTTCCAGTTTAGCACTTTTCAATTGACAATGAGAAGGCAAAGAGAAAAGATGAGTCTGAAAGGCAGGCACTAAATTGTGCTTAGGAGGCCTAGTCTAACAGGTGTGTATCAGTTGACTCATCTTTCTTCAGTGGCACAATATCTGGTCACCTCTATACCAGGATAAGAAACTATTGAAGACCAGTGTTAAACTCATAAAGAATAAATGTTTGGTTGTGAATCTTATACTTTAATTTGTATTAAGTATTACTTGTGTGTACTGAAAAGCTATAATTGTCAGACCTCCACAGTTTCACTTGCGCACTAACAAACCAGTTAAAAGATAATCCCTGCCATTCTTGTTCTCCCTTTGTGGTAATTTCTTCTGTACCCCTTCCTTAAAACATGTTTTATCAGCCTTATGAATAGGTGTGCATTTGTAGTCTTCTGATCTACCAGCTGCAAGTTATTGTAGGCTCTGATGAGTAAAACCTTTTGTTAATGGCTCCTTTAAGAAATATTTTGGGAGAAAAAAAAATAAATGAAACTAACCATTTTGAACAAGCCAATAAATGTTAGAGATTGCTGCACGTTTAGACAGATGAGTGAGATGTGGAGTATTTCAACAACCTGATATTTAGCTGTCGATGAATTTCAAAACCATAAAACTCATTAAGTTAACAGTACAGCTATCTGCTCAAAATCCAGTAAAAGGCTGCAGTAGTGGTCTTACTATATTTTTCTACTTTTGAATGCTTTTCATTTCAGCTTGTCACTGGCCTTTAAATACATGATTTATGCTTCCTAATGCCCTCAGGAGGTTAAGTATTTTCATATTTATTGTGCAGAAGAGGATTCTATGATTGCTTGCCTGTCCTAAACTCAGTTTGGCTGGAAAAGGACACAAGAATTCTGACCTCAGCTCTGTAACCAAACCAGGAGTCAGCACTTGAAAAATGTGAATCAATATCTTGCCCAGAGAATTTGTTTCATTCCACCAACTTAGGGAAAGAACAGATGGTAAGAGACGGAGTACAAACAATGCTGCTTTTTCTTTCGTAAATCCACCTGGATCCCCTGTCTCAGAGCTAGGCTGTGGTGATATAGGCCAAACATCTTTCAGCTTTTCCGGCTTTAAGAGAGTTCTTCACCATCTACCATGTTAAGGTGTTTGTCCTCATAGCTGTTACACTGAATCTAAAAACCTCTAAGAGGTTCAGAGTCTAGATTCTGTCTTAAGCATGTTAGTGATCTTACCCTCAGTGTGCGTATGCGTGTGTACGTTTGTGCCTGTGTGTTAGCATTATTCAAAATTGTAGTCATTTCAGATACCCAGACATACTTACTCTCCCCAGTGTTCTTGCTCACTACTTGTCTTTAATGCAAATCTTGGGTTTATTATGTTTATCTATTATTTGATAAGTCAGAGGAAGAACACTTTTTAGAAAACATGTTAATGATACTGCATTATAGAGATTGGGAGTATAGTTCAGTAGAGTGCTTGCCTAGCATACATGAAGTTCAGTCTCCAACACTGAAAATAATAATAGTGCTTTATATATTTCAAAATGTTAGAGGATTTTTAATTTACTCACTAAAAGCAATGAAGAAAGGTGATGAATATGTTAACTACCCCCAGTTGATCATTACCCAAAGTATATAGGAATTAAAACATCCTACTTTTAAAAGACATAAATTTGGGTGTGTTCACACACATAAGATAGCGAAAATGACTATGCTAATTGTATTAGTTCTTGGAAAAGAACAGTTACTCATTATTTGATCAATTTTACATGTCTGTATCTGGTAATCTGAGCAACCCTTTTGAAGGTAACAATATGCAATATTACAACCAGTGTTAAATTCCTATCATCTTGTTTTGTAAACCTCTACTGTTACTGTTTTGGGTTTGTTGTTGCTTATCTCTTTTGCTGTTTGTTTTGATTTTCTGTATCTTTTTTTCTCTTAATAAAAAATTAAAAAATAGCCAGGCGTGGTGGCTCACGCCTGTAATCCCAGCACTCTGGAGGCTGAGATAGGCAGACCGTTGTGAGTTTGAGACCAGCCTGGGCTACAAAGTGAGCTCAAAGCCAGCCTGAATGGCATAGTGAGACCCTGTCTCAAAAAGACAAGGGCCAGGGATCTAGCTCAGCAGCCTAAGCACCTGCCTGGCAAGCGCAAGGTCGTGAGTTCAATCCCTGGTGCTGCAAAAAAATAAAATAAAATAAAATATCCCACTGTACCTTGTAAATAGGGACAGATATTATGTATCAATCAAAAATAATGTTTTATCATAAAAAATTCAGGACCCATACTTTATTGTTCCATTTGCTGAACTGGATGGATTATGTCTTTGGCTTAACCTTGCCACACGACCAATGACTTGATTCCCATAGTTCACTCATAATGGGGCCTTTCCCTACAGAATCTGTTTTTCTTCTGTTTTACATGCCACACACACTCTTTTTATTGATTTTTTTTGGTGTGTATTAAATCTTTAAATTGACAAAATGTATCTTATCCTATACATTAAAAAATATGTATGCATTGTGAAATGGTTGAGTCAAGCTAATTAATGTATGAATTACTTCACACGCTTTTTAAAATACCGTTTTTGTTTCATAATTTCCGTGCTCAAAATAAATTTCAGTTCTCTTCATCTCCTTATTTACAAAAACTTTGTTTCCATTTTTTCCTTCTATTATCTTTTTTTGTTGTCCTTTCTTTCCTTTCCTCTTCCCCCTCCCTTCTTCCTTTTCTTACTTGAACATTTTCTTCCTATTTTCCAATAACTGTTAACACATTTTGATCCTTATTTACACTTTCAGTTTCTCACACCAGAGGAACAATGTGGTATTTAAACATGTGTGCCCAATTTATTTCACTTAAGAGTATGGTATCAAGATGCATCCATTTAGCTGGAAATGTCTCAAGCTTATCCTTCTTTATGGCAAAGTAGTACTCCATTGTATAAAAAACTCACATATTCTTTATTCATTCATCAGCTGATTGGCATTTGACTGTTTCCAATATTTAGATATTACAAACTGTGCCACTATAAACATGGGTGCACATATATCACTATGGTATGATCCTTCTAATTCTTTCAGGAAGACACTAAGAAGGGCAATAGCTGGGTCAAATGGAGCTTCTAGTTTTAGTTTTTTGAGAAATCTCCACAGTGATTTCCACAGTGGTTACACCAGTCTACACACACCCACCAACAGTGGAAAAGGGTTCCTTTTACTCCATAGCCCCACCAGCATTTGTTATTGGTTGATTTCTTTCTAGGGTTAGATGAAATCTCAGCATTGTTTCAGTTTGCATCTCTGGAATGATGAGTGATGTCAAACATTATTTCCATATGTCCTTAATGTTTCTACTTCATCTGAGAAGTGTCTGTTCTTTCCAGATTCCCATTTTTGGATTGGATTTTTAAATTTGTGGGGCCTGATATTTTTTGAGTTCTTGATATATTCTAATATTAATTAGTCCTCTGTCTGAGGAACAGCTGGCAAAAGTTATTTCCAACACTGTGGGTTGTCTCTTCACTCTGTTGGTGGTTTCTTTTACTGTGCAAAAGCTTTTTAATAAGAGATTTCAGGGCTGGGGATCTAGCTCAGAGGTCTAAGCGCCTGCCCGGCAAGCACAAGGTCATGAGTTCAATCCCCAGTGCCAAAAAAAAAAAAAGATAAGAGATCTCGGTGGTTGATTCTTTGTGATAGTTCCTATGCAATTGAGGTTTTGTTCATAAAGTCTTTGCCTACACCAGTGTCTTCAAGAGTTCTACCTATTCTGTCTTCCAGAAAATTTAGTATTTCTGTTTTAGTGTTTAAATTTTTTATCTATTTTGATTTTAGTTTGCAAATACAGGTCTACTTTTAATCTTCGGCATGTGGAAAGTCAGTTTTTCCGGCACCATTTATTAAAGAGGCTATCTTTCTTCCAGTGAAGGTGTTTGGTTCTTTTGTCAAAGATAAGGTAGCTAAGTATGTTTGGAGTTGTTTGTAAATCTTCTAATTTGTTCCATTGATCCTCAGGTCTGGTGTTTTTTGTTTGCCAGTACCATGCTGTTTTTATGACAGTAGCTCTACAGTATAATTTCAAGTCAGGGACTGTGGTGCTTTCTGCCTTGCCTTTGTTGCCCAGAATTGCTTTTGCTATTCTAGATCTTTTCTGGTTCCAAATGCATTTTAGGATTGTTTTTCTCTAATTCTGTGAGACACACTATTGGTATTTTGATTGGGATTGCATTAAATCTATACGACAATTTTGGAAGTATGACCATTTTCACTATATTCGTTCTTTCTACTCAAAAGCAAGGGATGTCTTTCCATCTTATGACATCCTCTTCGATCTCGTTTTACAGAGTACTGTAGTTCTCAACATAAAAGTCTTTTACTTCCTTCATTAGATTGATTCCTAGGTATTTCATTTTTTTGGGTACTATTCTGAAAGGTATTATTTGCCTAATTTTTCTCTTAGTGAATTTGTTATTTGTGTACAAGAATGCTATTGATTTTTAAGTGTTGAGTATTATTAGTGTTTATTGATTTCATGTCTGTTAAAATTTGTTTTATGTAGTTGGATGTGCTGGTGTTTGGTGCATATACATTTATGACTGTTACCTCTTTCTCTTAAAATGCTCCCTTTACAAGGATGTAGTAATTTTCTTTGTCTCTCTTAATCAGTTTTGGCTTGAAATCCACTTTGTCTGCAAATAGAATAGCTACCCCTGCTTTTTCTCTGGGTTCCTGTCTTATGGAGTGTTATTTTGCATCCTTTGACTTAATGAATTTCTTTTTCTATTAAATGTGTTTCTTATATGCAGCATATTTGTTGTATCTTGCTTCTTGATTCATTCTGGTAATCTGTTTCTTTTGATTGGTGAATTACGACCATTAACATTGATGGTAATAACTGATATATGTATTGACTTATCCTGTTATTTTTCTGTCTTTGGTTCCCTTTTTTCCCGTGTTTAATTGCTTGCCTTGGCTGGTAGATTCATTCTGTTGGTGTTCATGGAGTTGTAACCCTTGTTATCTCTTTTAAGAATGTCCTTCAGAACATTTTGGAGTGCTGTTTTGGTGGTCATAGATTTTTTCAGGTGTTCTTTGTCAAGGAAGTATCTTATTTCTCCATCAATTTTGAAAGACAGTTTTGTGGAGTATATAAATCGGGGTTGGAGTTTGTTTTCCTTTAGGGCTTGAAATACTTCAGGCTCTCCTTGACTTGAGGCTTTGTGTCGAAGTCTGCTGTGTTTCTGATGGGTTTTCCTTTATAGTTGATTTATTTCTTTTCTCTAGCAGGTTTTAATATTCTATACTTGTGTTGAATTTCTGGAATCTTACCTATTATATATCTTGGTGTACGTTTTTATTTTATTTTATTTTTTTCTTCCTCATTGCTAATGGACTTCTGTGTGCCTCACTTATCTGCATGTCAAATTCTTTTTCCATGCTTGGGAAGTTTTTTGCCATGACTTCTGTGAATAGGTTTTTATGTTGCTTGTGCTATCTCATGCTTTTTCATTGACTCTTATCAATCTTATGTTATTTTTCTTTGCTTCATCTAATAGCTGTTGGGTTTTTTTTTTATTGTTTCTTGCTTTTAAGAAATCTTTCTTTTCATGATCACCAACCACAATCCTGTCTTTGATATCTGATGTTCTGTCTTCTCATTGGCTCATTCTGCTGTGTATACTTTCAAAGAATTTTTAATCTCCTGGGTATCTGTTTGAATTTGTTATATGGATTCCATTTCTTCCTACATTGGTGTTCATGGTTTCCATCATTTTCCTGAGTTCTTCTATTTTTTTATTTGTATGTGCCTAGAGTCACTAACCATGTGTTTCATTTTGGTCATCATTTCTGCAGTTATCTGAGAAATTATTTCTGAGTCAAAATTTTTCTAGAACCTTGTTCATCTGCTTTGTTGCTTCTGCTGTTACCACTTTAGAGAGTCCAGGTAGGTAGCTTTCAAATTGTTCTACTTCACTGTCATCTGCATTTGCCTTTAGTGAGCTGGAAGTCTTGGGTTGCATCTCGCTTAAGTGTGTGTGTGTGTGTGTGTGTGTGTGTCTCTGTCTGTCTGTCTTTTCTTCCTTTCTAGTTTAATTCCTCAGTTGATGCTTGTAAATTGCTTATAGCAAGTAATTTTATTGCTAGTATTTAGAACCCTTAAGAAATTACTACATCTCAGAGATGTTGGATGTGTTAGCTTTTGTGTTTTGAGTCTTTAGCAAGATCTTACCTCTTCAGTTTATTGGGGATGAGAAGTTGCTGCCTACTTGGGCTAGCCCCTGGTTCTTTGGCAGTGGTCTATACTATTGCTTATGACCTTTAAGTAATCTCAGTCTTGGCATACCAGAACAACAACTGATTAGAACAATTATGTCACCTTGGCTAAAGTAGTACAATTAGCAATAACAATAGCATCAAACACAGCCTAGAAAATGACAATGGTAACTATTAATTTTTCTATCTTTTACCATATGAACTATATTTATGACTATTTAACAAAATCTAAAACAAACCAGAAAATTGTATATGGTAATCATGCCCTCAATATGGGAATTTTCCCCTCAACGGAGAAAATTTAAAAGAGGTTCAGGGAAAAAAATAGAGAAATAGAAGGAAAGATTATAGAGGCAAGGCTGGAGGATAAAGGAAGATTACATGAAGTTTGGGAAACTGGTGAAGAAAAGAGCTAAAGAGAGGAGGAACTAAAAACCAAACTGAAACAGCAGCAACAAAAAATACTAGAAACAATGTTCTTACATAAAAATAATCAAGAAAAAAGAAAAAAAGAAAAGAAAAGAAAGTAATAATGTCCATTTCAGGGCATGTTTCTGTTTTCCCTGGTAGACAGTGTAGGCAGACAGAGCCCAGATCCAGCAATTCAGCAATAACATTAAGGTAGGATAGTGAATAATCCCAGCAGGCCTCCACCTTTAGTTCCATTGAAGATTAAGCTGCTTTCTGATTATGAGGCTGGAACCCAGCTTGTTCTGCCTACAGCACTTTGTGCCTCCTGCCAGTTTGAACTTGGCTTCCTGCTGGCTTGAACTCTGCTCCTTGACCTCCTACTGTCTTGACCATGGTTCTGCTTCATCTTGACACTAGCAGCCAATAGATGGAGCCACCCCACAGCTGCTCTGAGCTATGAGTTCAGTTGGCCACTATCTGAGATGGCTACCAGCCTATTGCCCTCTCCTGGCAGGCATCAGAACTCAAATAACTCACCAGCCACTGTAGTCTACTTCATTTGCTGCTCTGTTCCACTGGTACATTTCTCCATGGAGGCCTCTGGGGTCTCCAGTAAGCAATGAGTGTCTGCATGTTTGAGCTGCCTCTCCCACACAGTGAGTCACGGCCCAGGGAAAAAGCACCACTTGCCACTTCCTTCAGCATTGAAGTACCTCTCTTCACCCTCCCTGTGGGCTCCAGTTGTCACTTTAGACCTTTGCTGGGTCCTGGGGACCCACTTCCCTCCTCTTTCTCTTTCTAACTTTGCTGTATTCCAGTGTCTGGACACCAAATCTTGAGAGGCTATTTCTCTGCTTTTCACCACTCTGACATCTTCCTGGAAGTCCAGGTTTAATGTATACAACTTGCTGGGTTTTGAAATAATTATATACCTATGAAACCATCACTACAATCTGTTAAAAAGGAACTAAGTTGATTGGGCTTTTTATCTTCAGTAGAACCAATAGACAGTTTTGACTGAGTTAATGAAGGATTGAATTTAATGCGTGACATTTTGGGCTGAAAATGTTGAGAACTGCTTGTGATACAGGATCTTTGATTTCATCTAGAACCCCTAAAGTGCTCAATGAAATGGAAATTACATTTTCATTTTATAGAGATAGTTGAATTATGGGTAAGACTGTGCAACTAATAAGTGAAAGAATCATGATGAGTTCAGATTTGTCTCAAGTCCAAGTGCCTGTCTTGCTTAGTGTCAAAGAATATACCTTAAGAGTGCAATATGAGGATAATGTTTTGGTGATTATAAAGTTTGGGAACTAACAAAGGAAGCCTGTGGTTTTGTAGAAGACTAGCATTATTTTCACAACTGGTTTCCTTGACTTCATCCATATCTGTGTGGCCTTAATATTGTTTGATTCACAAAGGAAAATTGTTGATCCAGAGTGAACTAGTTCAACTTTCGTCTCCTCAATCTCCAGGGTATTCCATGGAGGGAAATGTTTTAAACCGCACCTGAGCTATAAACAATTTATTCTGAAAGTAACAGTGTTAGTATTGCAGTATGTAAACCTTTAGCTAATAAAAATCAAAGTAGCTTAATTTGGAAAGTACACAGAAGGTTAGAGCAAAAGCTTGTAAATGTTTTCAAAGACTCTGTATTTAATTCTATCACCAGCTAGCAAAATAAATAGTCCAGCTGCTAGCTCTGAAACAGACACGTGTTGGAAATGAAATGTTAATAGTTTAAATGCATTGGTCATTAGAAATCAAAAGGAACATGAAGTACACTTTCTATTTTATGAGAAACAAGGTGAAAGTTCCCAAAACACATTTGCGGTAACTGCATTCAAAATTGCTTCCTCATCTTTTAGTGGCTAATACTTAGCATTGTATATATGAATATGGGGGAGGGGAGCATTTTCTTCGTGTTTAGATGGAAGGTTTGGAAATAAATGAGAGTACAAATCAGGAGATGTTAAATTCTACTTTTCCATGTGACTAAGCCGTTTGCTGTAGATTGCAAGCTGCATGCCAGACTTTCTGAGGAATGGGAGGTTATTTTCAATAATGTGCTAAGATTGACCTGAAATACTTAGCCAGCACATCTGCTTGCAGGCACTGGCCTTATGTGAGGAAGTGATACTGGAATTAATTAATTCCATTTGGTACTCTGAGATGTTTGCTTCACATCTTGTTTTACCATAATAAAATTTATAAAATGAATTAGAACTTCTTTGTTTTTGTTTGAGAAATTTAAAAATAAAAGCTAGGAGATAAAGAGAAACTATAAGGTGTTTTCTCACTTAAAGCAGATGTTAGAAAATAACAAGCATTAGAATTAGAGATTTTTTCTTCAAGTATTTTTTTTTCTTTTCTTTTCTTTTTTTTGCGGCACCGGGGATCAAACGCACAACCTTGAGCTTGCCAGGCAGGCGCTTAGGCCGCTGAGCTAGATCCCCGGCCCTCAAGTATTTTTTTTTAACTTAAACATAGAGTGAAGTTGTGTATCTTCCATGCATTATAGCAATGCCATTGTTTTTGTTTTTGTTTTTGAGAGTGGGTCTTGCCATGTAGTTGAGGCTCACCTCCAATTCACTATGTAGCTCAGGCTGGCCTCCAACTCAAGATCCACCTGTCTCAGCCTCCTAAGTGCTGGAATTACAGGCATGAACCAGCATGCCCATCTAGCAATGCCCTTTTTGAAGTATTTGACTTTATTGTTAGGAGGTAAGGAATTTGAGTAGAGAGGGATGTATTGGTGATGAGGTACCTACTACATTCCAAAACATTCCATGAAGCAAAGTGTTATTCTAGGAACACTCCAATTTCAGAAAGGATAAGGAAGGAAAGTTTCTGGAAAGCTTGTACAAAAGATGACTTTGATTTGTAATTGAAGATAATCCAGCACTCATGATCTTAATGCCATAATGTTAATGCTAGGATGTTTGTCAACACTGTATTGTTATTTATTTTCTAATCTTAAATAAGCAAAGTTGAGAGAATAGCTGCCTTCTAAAACTTTACCCACAGTATTGGTATCACGATTGTTTTCTTCCTTAAAAATCTCTCAATGAAGTGCTCAACAATCCATTGTTTATTAAAACAAACTAAAAATAAGCTTAAGTGTCCATCAGCAGATGACTGTGTAAACAAAATGTACCATGTACCACGTACATACAATGAAATATTAGTTGGCCATGGAAGAAATATAGTTCAGATGTATGCTACAACACAGATCAATCCTGTTATGGTTTGTGTCTGGATGGCCCCCCCAAAACCTCATGCAGTCATGGAGGTGGGCTTCTCGAGTTCGTGAATGATTCATGGGTCCAATACTGGGATTATGGGCATGAGTGCTACACTCAAGTGGGTGTGGCCTACATACAATCTAAGAGACAGAAAGTTTTCTTGCATGCTCCCCCCATTTTGCTCTTGTTGCTTTTGGTATCTGCTACCACCATGAGCTGTCACCTGTCAGCCACACCACCCTGCCTTGGAGCCAGCTGATTATGGACTGAAATCTCCACAAACTGTAAGCTAAATAAACCTTGCTTTCCTTCATTTTGGGTGTTGGTGTTTTCTCTCAGCAACAAGAGAAAAGTAAACAACACAAATCCTGAAGACATTATGCTAAGTGAAAAAAGCTAGATACAAAAGGACCAATATTGTATGTTTTTATTCAGATGGAACATCAAGAATTAGTAAATTCATAGAGAAAATAGAGATTACTAGAGGCTAGGAGCAGGGGGAAATAGGGAATTATGATGGAATGACTAGAGTTTCTGTCTGAATAGATGAAAATGTTTTGGAAATAGTGGTTGATAGTTGCACAATGTCATGTATTTAATTAATACCACTTAGTAAACTTTTGTAAACTTAAAATGGTAAATATAACAAATTATGTGATGCAAATTTTATCACAATTAAAAGAATAAGTTAGCATACCAAAAGTCATTTTTAGTGGACAAAGTTATAGGGTATGAATTGTATCTAACTTGTACTATTAAAAAAAATCCACTGAGTGTAGTTAGGGAGTAGAACGTTATGGTCAACTGAATGTTCTGGATAATTAAAGATTAATATGTTTGCCTAGAAACTGACCAAGTCAAAAAGTACCCTTTCATAGAATATAAGGTTATGAACTAAAAAAAATAATTATGCTTCATTCAGTTTTGTATTCTTCAAATTATGTATCTTTCAGATTATGATACTTTGATATCCAGAGAGCCTGTGAGTATAACTTGCGGGAACTGTAGTAGCCACTGACCATTCTTGGCTGTTCAGTACTTGAACTGTTGCTACTCTGTATTGAGATGTGTTGTAAATGTAAAATTTGGAAGACTTGGTTTGGAAGATTTGATATAAAAACACAAAAGATCTTCTTAATCATTTCCACACTGATGAACTGAGGGGTAGCTCTGTAATAGAGCATGTACTTAGCTAAATGCACAAAGTCTGGGTTCAGTCCTCAGCACCAAAAAACAAAACAAAACAAAAAAAACCTGTATTGATCACATGTTGAAATGATAATATTTTAGATTTGTATTGGATCAGATAAAATATACTACCATATACATTTTGGGTTTTTACTATTTTAATATGGTTACTGCAAAACTTTACATATGTTTCTGTTGGACAGGGCTCATCTAGAAATCAGATGGATCTCCTAGGATTAGCATACTCTGAATAGAACTTAAGAACCATGTCTGAGGACTAAGTAGAATCTGCAGAATCCCCAGAATTGCTCTGACTGTTGAGAGACTTTATCTCCCAAAGGGTGGCTGCACCTCTTATCCATGTTGGAAAGTGGCAGGTTTAAGGAAGGAGTCTCGTCTACGCAGGTAAAGAGCCTGAGGAGCCAGCAGCCACTGGCCCTAGAGCAGTGTGATCTGCCACTGCTGTTGGTTCCACAACACCAGAAGGCTGATGTCAGTGTCTCCTAGAGGCTGAACTGATTCAGAGGCAGTGTTTGGCAAGAAAACAGGAATAGCTGTAGAGTTACAGCTTCAGCAGGAAAGGAAAGAGCCCTCACAGGCAACAGATGCCCTTTTAACTCCATTTTAAGGACATTTAAAGGAGTGGGCACTACCAACCCCATAGCACTCGGGACTTCTGGCAAGGGTCTTCCTCGGTCTCTACCTTAACAGTAGCCCCCTGACTCAGAACTGCCTTGTGTCTGTAAGCCAGTGTTGCCACTTTGTTGTCATTTGCATGTTTAATATCCCTTGCGGCAGCCACAGCCAAGCTGTTTGCCTGGGCTGTCCAAGTCATCTCCCTAGGTATTAATTATCCTTTTGGTAAGTGCTCTGGTTACAAAGTTACATGGAGTCTGAGTGGTCCAGAAACCTGTTATTTTTAGAGTACAATTTTGCAAGATGTGAGATTTTTTTTTTTTTTAGGAATGCATGTATCACGTTGTAGCAGAAATACCTCATGTACTTTGTCCTACACTTCCAGTAGACAAGGCTTAGGCTACAAAGGGGTGATGCCTGACACACCAGTAAGATGTTTCTTGGGGTAGCACCGTAGACTCAGGTTTGGACTGGAATCTGTGGTGATCAGGAATGGCTGGATTAATTCTATTACTTTTAAAATATGCTATAATAAATTTTGTGAGCTGTCTGGGAATAGGTTCACCATATACAGTCAGCCCTCTATACCCATGAATTCCATGTCTCTGGATTCAACCAGGCTCTAACTGAAAATGTAGTTAGTCTGATATGCTGAGCATGGACAGAGTTTTCTCCCTTGCAGTTATTCCCTAAACAGTGCAGTCTAACAACTATTTATATAGCCTTTACATTCTATTAGGTATTATAAAAAGAAGTTATTTAAAATATAAGGGAAGGTGTACTTAGGTTATATGCAAATACTATGGACTAACAGATTTTCACATCCTTGGATTTTGGCACGCATGAGGGGTTCTAGGAACCAACCCCTCACACATACTGAGCAACAACTATATAGTATACGTTATTTCTGTAGGAAAATATCTTGAGTTCTAAACAACCAACTGACTATTCCAGTTTTGTAACACCTACTCTTTGCAAAGCTGATGAATTACCCGTAAGCCTCTGGTTAATTCTCTTACCTCCACCATCAGTTAACAGGGAGAAAATAGGAAATGTGAATTTTGGAAAGCTGAAAGTAGGTTTTTTTTTTTTTTT
>RJWT010032230.1:0-14174 GCA_004365215.1 Cuniculus paca | reverse complement strand
TCTATATGTGAGAGTTACAGGTTTGTTTTCTGTATTTTCCTTACTGAAAGGTAGTTTGCACAGAGATGACTATTCAGTTATTGTGCAAGGAAGCACCCCACAACTTATGGTGTGCTTCCCATGAAAGAACTCCATGGGAGAAGTATAACTGAAGGTGAGAAATAATTCTGTGGGTCTTCGCAGGTGCTGCCACTTCTACTGCTGCTACTAGTGCTGGGAGAGGAGGTCTGAGCATCCTGCGGCCTCTAGTGGCAGCTTCCAAGATGGCAGTGGCGGGAGGGAAGCAGCAGGATGAGGGAACCAGAGGTGAGGAGGTGAGCAAGGAGCAAGCAGAGCAGGCCCTTCTGCTCTTCTGAGGTGTCTGAACCTCCAGAGCCCCACCACCTTCTTACCAGCCTGCCAGCCAGGCCGCTGGTTGGACCATGCTTAGAGCCCATGCTGGAGCCATGTCCTAGGTCACTGGCAGTAGCCACCAGCCCAGCCAGAGCTGCACCATCCCCACTGGCACAGAGTCCATCAGCAAAACTTTGCAGCTACCTCATGACTATTGCACCACACTGGTGGGATGCTTTCTCAGGAGGAGCCTGAATCATTTATGATGGAATATTTCTGTTGGATCCTCACAATTCTTGCATGGCAAAAACCCTGCTCTTCCATTTGCCCAATATTCCAGGAGTTACTAGCTGTGGCACCTTAATCAAAGACACCAAAGTAGAAGTGAATAAACTGAACAACTTGAACAGTCATGACAGGAAGCATGCACTTGGTAAGGGGGGATGATTCTCAATTTGAGATGGACATCTGACCTGCAAAAATGGGATGAAAGCAGCAACCCAGTTGCTCATGTCAACCAGATGTGGCCAACAGGAACAATAGCAGAAAGACAGAGAAAGAATCAGCACCCCCAGTGCCATCCCCATCTCCCTTCTTCCTTGGGTGCCAAATGCAAGGAAGATGCATTTGGCTGTTTCTTCTCACATTTCCCATCCCCTACCCAGCTAGACAGATTAGTTTGAGGGCTGCAGGGGCATGTCTGTAGAGCTAAGCTGTCCATTGAAGAAAACAGTTAAATTCCCTTCCCTGATCTCATCTCTGTGGAGTATCTCTCTTTTCCTCAAATTTATCTCAAATGTAGTGTTAGTCTACCAATGACTACCTGCTTGTAAAACCTGGGAAGCCACACAGAGGTTTGGAGGGTTCATCAGTTCTGTTGTTTATGTTGTCTCTCTTCCTTGTATCCCACCCATTGTGTGGTGCTGAGTTCAGGTTCTTTAAAACCAGCAGTTAAAAATGATAAAAAGAAAGCTGCTTTCCCTTTGACCTTGAGGTATTTGTGTTTAGGGACAGAGCAGCAGAATTTATGCAACTCTGTTAGCATTGCTCTGTGACACTGTTTGGAAATCTGCATGTCCTTGTTCCCTTGGGAGGAATGTCTTCTGTCTTTGGTATTATACTTTTGCTTCTCATTCCTTTATTCACAGCATTTGTGCAGATACTTCATTTTTTAAAATTTTTTCTATTTTAAAGAAAATAGAATAAAACAAAACAAAACAAAAGAGAATAGAGTCAAAAACAATATAGCGTTTCAGAACAGAACACTGCAAGCAATACAGGTTTTCAAAACATAACAGGAGATTAAGAATGGTTACCCTAGTGTCTCTTGCCTTCTTCAAAATGGTTGTTCATACATTTACAGACAATAAACTCAAACAAAACAAAATAATATGAACCTAGATAAAACTAAAGAGTGAAGGCATTACAGGCCTTCAAGTCAGAAAACAAGGAACCAACAATGGCTACCGTAATGGCCCCTGTTTTCTTCAAAAGAGCTGCTCCTATCTTCTTACATATTGCAATCAAATAGTAGAAAAGAGACTTAAACAAATCAAATCAAAGAACAAAAGCACCATTGGATTTCAGTATCCTTTTCCCATATTTATTGGGAATTTTGCATCTTGTTGAGTCTTTCAGTTTCTTACACTAGAGAGATGATGCGGTGTTTACACATGTGAGTATGGTTTATTTTACTTATGAGTATGGTCTCAAGTTGCATCCATTTACCTATAAAAGCCTCAACGTGATCATTCTTTATAGCTGAATAGTACTCCACTGTAAAAAAGTACCACAGGGAACAGCGTGGGGGTGGTTCTCTGGTCCCGGCTTGGGTCTGGGGTGAGCTCAGCAAACACCATCTAGCTGGGCACATTGGGATCGGGCGACCAGACCCATAGAAATCTGCACCAAGCCCCCATCAGCCACGGGCATCTGGGGTCCTCCCTACACCCCACCCCTTCACCCAGGGTGGTTCAGCGGCGGCTGCACTGAGCCCGGCTGAGTTGAGTGTGCAACCAGCAAGATCTGCCTGGCCATGTGGCTTGGGACTTTGCCAAGAGGCTGGTAGGAGTTTGTGTCCATCCCCCATGGCCATGGACATTCGGGGCATCCCTGGGGTCCTGCCTACCTGTGCCCCACACACTCACCTAGAGCACCATGGTGGCAGATGCTCCAGTCCTGCCTAGAGTCTGGGGTGAGCTCAGCGAACACCACCTAGCTGGGCACCTTGGGATCAGGCGCACAGACTAGAAATCTGCACCCAGCCCACATCAGCCACTAATATTCGGGGTGTCCCTGAGGTCCTGCCTGTGGGCGCACCACCTGTTTAAGCTGAGCGGCTGCTCTGGGCCCAGCTTGGGTTGGGGGTGCGGTCAGCAAATTCCACCTAGCCATTCAGCTTGGAACTTCACCAGGAGCCCAGTGGGGATTTGTGTCTGTCCCCCATTGGCCTGGGCAATTCAGGAATCTCTGGGGTCCTGCCTAGGCCCTGCCCATTCACCCAGAGTGGCCCGGCAGCTGCTTCCCTGGGCCTTGCTTGTGTTGGGGGTGCACACAGCAAATTCCACCTGGCTGTGCAGTTTGGGACTTGCCAACAGACAGGTAGGAGTTTGGACCCCTTCACCATTGGCACGAGAAGTTTGGAGCTTCCCTGGTATCCTACCTGGGCTCCACCCAGACACGACACAGCAACAGAACAGCCACAGTGGTAGTCTTGGCTGGAGCTGAAGGTGTGCACTGGGAGTGTCACCTAGCCTTCGCACCTCAAGTGTGCACATTGGATTCACCTCCCACAGTGGAATACAGGAAAATGACAAAACGAAACAGCAAAATGCAATCTTGCACCTCCAGTCCATCCCAAACAAGCCAAAGAGACATGGACACAGAAGAAAATACGAGACACACACCTGAAATTTCTGAAATGATTGCAACTGAAGTAAAGAAACAACTCTATGAAGCTTTAAAGGAACTGAGGTTAGAAATGATTTCCCAGGTAAAACAGGAGATGATAAATGTAACAAAAGAAATGCTAAGCACATCTAAAGAAGACATAGTTGGAAAAATAGAAGAACACTGCCAAAAGATGGAAACCTTGAATGAAGAATACCAGAAAGAATTAGAATGCATGAAACACATTCAAAGAGATATCTAGGAAATCAAGAATGCCATTGAAAGCTGGCAAAACCACCTCAATGAATGTGAAAATAGAATTTCAGACCTCGAAGACATGATTTCAGCTAGTGAGGAAGAAAGGAAACATCTTTTAAAAATTACAAGGAATCAGGAAATGGCAATTCAGCAGTTGCAAGATGACACAAAGAAAAACAATATAACACTAATAGGTGTAAAGGAAAAAGGAGAAAATACAAATGATATGAAATCACCATTTAAAGAAGTCATAGCTCAAAATTTCCCAAGCATGGGAAAGGAAACTGACATAGAGATAAGTGAAGCATATAGAACTCCAACTAGCCATAACCAAAATAAATCAACACCCAGACATATAATTATCAGGATTCCAGAGAGTCAACATAAGAACAGAATATTAAAAGCTGTGAGAGAAAAGAAGCAAATCACTTATAAAAGAAAGCCCATGAGAAGCACAGCAGATTTCTCAACACAAACAATGAAGTCAAGAAGAGCATGGAGTGAAGTATTTCAACTCATAAAGGAAAACAACTTCCAACCCAGACTGATGTACCCTGCAAAACCATCCTGCAAAATTGATGGAGGAGTAAGATACTTCCATGACAAAGAGCAGCTGAAGAACTTCATGACCACCAGACTAACCCTGCAAAGAATACTGAAAGATACTCTAGATAGACATGAAAATAGCTATGATGTCAAAAACATCAACAGAAGAAGAACACCAAGCAGGAAAAACAATTAAGCAGAGGGAAAAGGTAAAGAAACCACTGCAGAAAGATAACATGACTAAAAAAACCAGTACATATCAGTTATAACCATTCATGTAAATGGCCTCAATTCACAAATCTAAAGGAACAGACTGGCACAATGGATCAAGAAACAACATCCTACCATATGCTGTATACAAGAAACTCATCTCACCCAAAAGGAAATTCATAGACTGAAACTCAAAGGATAGAAAATGATACTCCATGCAATAGGAACCCAGAAAAAAGCAGGGGTAGCTATTCTGTTCCCAGATGATGTGAACTTCAAACAAATAATGGTCAAAAGAGATAAATAAGGTCACTACATACTGGTGAGGGGAAAACTCCAAGAGGAAGAAATAACAATCTTAAATATATATGCACCAAATATGGGAGCACCCAACTATATAAAACAAATATTAATAGAAATGAAAAGTCAAATAAGCAATAGCACAATTATAACAGGAGACTTTAAGACACCCTTGACTGAAAAAGACAGATCAACTAGACAGAAAATTAGCAAAGAAATAACAGAACTGAATGAAACCTGTGAATAAATGGATCTGGTAGACGTCTACAGAGTTTTCCACCCAACAACATCAGAGTATACATTCTTCTCAGCTTCACATGGTACATTCTCTAGAATAAACCACATACTGGCCCATGCTTAAATAAATTTAAAGGAATTGAAATTATCCCATGCATACTATCACAGTGCCATCAAATTGAAAATTAATGACAAAAGAAACTGCAAAAACTCCATAAACACTTGGAAATTAAATAGCACACTCCTGAACAATCAGTGGGTCACTGAGGAAATTAAAGAAGAAATCAAACAATATCTACAAGCAAATGAAAATACAAATACAACTTATTGGAATCTGTGGGATGCAATGAAAGCAGTCCTCAGAGGGAAATTTATTGTGGTGAATTCCCACATCCAGAAAATGGAAAGAATGCAAATAAACAATCTGATGTCACACCTGAAACATCTAGAAAAAGAAGAACAAGCCCATCTCAAAGCCAAAAGAAGGGAGGAAATTGTAAAAATCAGAGCAGAAATTAATGCAATCGAGACTAAGAAAACAATACAAAGAATCAATGAATCAAAGAGCTGGTTCTTTGAAAGAATAAATAAAATTGATAAGCACCCAGCCAACCTTATTAAAAAAAGGAAAGAGAAAACTCAAATTGATGCAATAAGGAATGAAAAGGGTGAAATCACTACAGACACTGTGGAAATACAGAAGATCATCAATACCTATTTCAAAAATCTTTACTCTCATAGATTCGATAACACTGAAGAAATGGACAGATTTCTAGAAACATATCGATTACCAAAACTGGACCAAGAAAATGTAAAACTACTGAGTAATCCAATTTCAGTTAATGAAATAAAAAATGTAATTAGAACCTTAGCAACCAAGAAAAATCCAGATCCTGATGGATTCACAGCTGATAAATTCTACAGAAATTCACGGAAGACTTAATGCCAACACTCCTCAAACTCTTTAATGAAATTGAAAGGGAAGGAAGTCTCCCTAAATCAATCCTGCAAGCAAGTATTACCCTATTACCAAAACGAGAGAAAGACCCAACCAAGAAAGAGAACTACAGGCCAATCTCCCTAATGAACATCGATTCAAAAATCCTCAATAAAATACTGGCAAACAAAATGCAGCAATTCCTCAAGAAGATTGTACACCATGACCAAGTGGGATTCATCCCAGAAATGCAAGGATGGTTCAACATATGCAAATCAATAAATGTAATACACCATATCCATAGAGCCAAAGATAGGAACCACATGGTCATTTCAATAGATGCAGAAAAAGCTTTTGATAAAGTCTAACACTCTTTCATGATAAGAACCCTACAGAAAATTGGAATGGATGGCCTTTACCTCAATCTGATAAAAGCCATTTATGACAAACCAACAGTCAGTATCACATTAAATGGTGAAAAACTGAAAGTTTTCACTCTAAAATAGGGAATGAGACAGGGATGTCCATTATCACCACTCCTATTCAATATAGTGCTGGAAACATTAGCCAGAACAATTAGAAAAGAAAGCAAAATAAAAGGAATAAGAATAAGAAAGGAAGAATTTAAGTTATCACTATTTGCAGATGACATGATACTCTACGTAGAAGACCCACAAAAATCCATAGAAAGACTTCTGGATGTCATAACCAAATTCAGTAATGTAGCTGGATACATAGTCAATACTTAGAAATCAGCCACATTGCTGTACACAAACAACAAATGCACTGAGAGAGAAATATGAAAAACCACACCCATTACAATAGCAGCCAAAAAAACGAAATACTTATTAATCAACCTAAGAAAGGAAGCAAAAGCTCTATTCAATGAAAATTACAGTACTCTGAAAAAAGAATTTGAAATAGATCTCAGAAAATGGAAAGACATTCCATGCTCCTGAATAGGAAAAACAAACATTGTGAAAATGGCCATTCTTCCAAAATTATACAGATTTAATGCAACTCCCATCCAAATACCATTAGCATACCTCACAGATCTAGAGAAATCATTCTTAAAATTCATCTGGAACCAGAAAAGACCTAGAACTGCAAAGGCACTGCTGGGCAGCAAGGGCAGGACAGGAGGCATCACAATCCCAGACTTGAAAGTATACTACAAAGCTACTGTAATCAAATCAGCATGGTACTGGAATAAAACAGACCTGAGGATCAATGGAATAGATTAGAAGATACAACCCCAAGTACAAACACACTCAGCCACCTTATCTTTGATAAAGGGGCCAAACATGTTCACTGGAAGAAAGATAGCCTCTTTAATAAATGGTGCTGGTAAAACTGGCTTTCCATATGCCAAAAACTAATATTAGACCCAAGCCTATCCCCATACACTAAAGTAAAATCAAAATGTATCAAAGATCTAAACATTAAAACAGAAACACTAAATCTGCTGGGAAACAAAGTAGGTAGAAATCTTCAAAACACAGGAGTAGGTCAAGAATTCATGAACAGTCTGAAACTGCATGGGAAACACTTCCCAGAATCAACAGTAGTGATCTTGTCTTGTTAAAAAGTTTTTGCATGTCAAAAGAAATCTGCAACAGAGTGAAAAGAAAACCCACAAATTGATAATAAATTTTAGTCAACTGCCCTTCAGACAAAGGCCTTCTATCTAGAACATTTAAAGAATTAAAGAACATCAGGCCTTCAAAATTCAATGACCCTATCCAGAAATGGGCATCTGAGATGAAAACACACTTCTCAGATGTAGAAATATGAAAGGTAAATAAATTCATGAAAAAATGTTCAGTATCATTGGTCATTAGAGAAATGCAAATTAAAACAACTCTGAGATTTCATCTCACTCCAGAAGGAATGGCCAGGATCAAGAACACCACTAACAATAAATGCTGGAGAGGCTGTGGGGAAAAAGGAACCCTTCTCCACTGTTGGTGGGAGTGCAGACTGGTGCAACCAATGTGGAGGTGATTCTGGACGTTTCTCAAAAGGCTAAGACAGGAAGTCCCTTTTGACCCAGGTATTCTGCTTCTGGGCATATTCCCAGAAGAAGTGAAATCATCTTACCACAGTGATACATGTGTACCCATGTGTATAGCAGCACAATGTGTAATAGCCAAACCTATTACCCAAATGCCCATGAATTGAGGAATGGATAAAGAAGATGTGGTACTTTTATACAATGGAGTACTATTGAGCTATAAAAAATGATCACATTGAGGCTTTTTAGGTAAATTGATGAGACTTGAGACCATACTCATAAGTGAAATAAACCAAACACACATGTGTAAACACTGCATTGTCTCCATTGTGTAAGAAACTGAAAGACTCAATAAGATACAAAATTCCTGATAAATATGGAGAAATGGTTCTGAAATCCAATGGTGCTTATTCTTTGATTTGATTGGTTTAAGTCCCTTTCCTACTGTTTGAAGGCAATATGTGAGAAGATAGGAACAGCTGCTTTGAAAACTGAGACACTATGGTAGTCATTCCTGGTTTCTTGTTGTCCGATTTGAAGGCCTGCAATGCCATTCTCTTTTATCTGGTTTTACATTACTTTGTTTTGTTTGAGTTTATTGTCTGTAAATGTATGAGGAACCGTTTTGAAGAAAGCAAGAGACACTAGGGTAACCATTGTTAATTTCCTGCTGTTGTTATGTTTTGAAAACCTGTATAGCTTGCAGTGTTCTTTTTTGAAATGCTATATTATGTTTGACTGTATTCTGTTTTCTTTTGCTTTGTTTTGCTCTGTTTTGTTTTATTTTGTTCTATTCTCTTTAAAGTAAAAAAAAAAGTTAAAAAGTACCACATCTTTTTATCCATTCTTCAATTGATGGGCATTTGGGTTATTTTCAAGATTTGGCTATTACAAATTTTACTGCTATAAACATCAGTGCACATATATCATTGTAGTATGATGATTTCACTTCTATGAATGTGCCCAGAAGTGGGATAGCTGGGTCAAATGGGAATTCCCTGCTACCTTTTTGAGAAACCTCCAGACTGATTTCCACAGTGACAGCACCAGTCTACTCTCACACCAACAGCAGGGAAGGGTTTTTTCCCCACAGCCTCTCTAGCATTTGTTGTTGTTGGTTTTCTTGATCCTGGCCACTCTTTCTGGAGTGAGATGAAATCTCAGTGGTATTTCAATTTGCATTGCTCTAATGACCAATGATGGTGAACACTTTTTCATTTATTTATTTGCCATTCGTATTTCTTCAGATGAGAAGTGTGTTTTCATCACAGATGCACATTTTTGGATTGGGTTTTTCAATTTTGAGGGACTGATATTTTTTATTTCTTTTTATGTTCTGCATAGAAGACCTTTGTTTGAAGGATAGTTGACTAAAATTTCTTCCAAATTTTTGGGTTTTCTTTTCACTCTGTTGGAGATTTGTTTTGACATGCAAAAACTTTTTAATAAGACAAGATCCCAATTGTTGATTCTGGGAAGTACTTCCCGTGCAGTTTGACTTTTGTTCATGAATTCTCCACCTACCCCTATATCTTCAAGATTCCTACCTATTTTGTTTTCCAGCAGATTTAGTGTTTCTGTTTTTATATTTAGATCTTTGATCTGTTTTGACTTTAGTTTATTGCATGGTGATAGGCTTGGGTCTAATTTTAGTTTTTGGCATATGGAAAGCCAGTTTTTCCAACACCATTTATTAAAGAGGCTATCTTTCTTTCAGTGAACATGTTTTTTCCCCTTTGCCAAAGATAACGTGGCTGAGTGTGTTTGTACTTGGGGTTGTATCTTCTAATCTATTCCATTGATCCTCAGATATTTTTTGACTCCAGTACCATGTTGATTTTAGTACAGTGGCTTTGTAGTACCATTTCAAGTCTGGGATTGTGATGCCTCCTGTCCTGCCCTTGCTGCCCAGCAGTGCCTTTGCAGTTCTAGGTCTTTTCTGGTTCCAGATGAATTTTAAGAATAATTTCTCTAGATCTGTGAGGTATGCAAATGATACTTTGATGGGAGGTGCATTAAATCTGTATAATAATTTTGGAAGAATGGCCATTTTCACAATGTTTGTTCTTCCTATTCATGAGCATGGAATGTCTTTCCATTTTCTGAGATCTAGTTCGAATTCTTTTTTCAGAGTACTGTAATTTTCATTGAATAGAGGTTTTGCTTCCTTTCTTAGGTTGATTCCTAAGTATTTCATTTTTTGGATGCTATTGTGAAGGGTGTGGTTTCTCTTATTTCTCTCTCAGTGAGTTTGTTTTTTGTGTACAGAAATGTGATTGATTTCTCAGTATTGACTTTGTATCCAGCTACATCACTGAATTTGGCTCTGACATATAGAAATCTTTCTATGGAGTTTTGCGGGTCTTCTATGTAGAGTATCATGTCATCTGCAAATAGTGATAACTTAACTTCTTCCTTTCCTATTCTTATTTCTTTATTCCTCTCTCGTCTAATTGCTCTGGCTAATGTTTCCAGCATTATATTGAACAGGAGCAGCGAATATGGGCATCCTTGTCTTGTTCCTTATTTTAGCATGAAAGATTTCAGTTTTTGACCATTTAATGTGATATTGGCTGTTGGTTTGTCATAGATGGCTTTTATTGGATTGAGGTAAAGGCCATCTATTCCAATTTTCTGTACGGTTCTTATCATGAAAGAGTGTTGGACTTTATCAAAAGCTTTTTCTGCATCTATTGAAATGGCCATGTGGTTTTTATCTTTGGCTATATTGATATGCTGTATTACATTTATTGATTTGCATATGTTGAACCATCCTTGCATTCCTGGGATGAATCCCACTTGGTCATGGTGTATAATCTTCTTGAGGACTTGCTGCATTCTGTTTGCCAATTTTTTTTGAGGATATTTGAATTGATGTTCATTAGGGAGATTGGCCTGTAGTTCTCTTTCTTGGTTGGGTCTTTCTCTGGTTTTGGTATTAGGGCAATTCTTGCTTCCAGGATTGATTTAGGGAGGCTTCCTTCCCTTTCAATTTCATTGAAGAGTTTGAGGAATGTTGGCATTAAATCTCCCTTGAATTTCTTGTAGAACTCAGCTTTGAATCCATCAGGACCTGGACTTTTGTTGGTTGGTGAAGTTCTAATTACATTTTCAATTTACTTCACTGAAATTGGGTTGTTCATTAGTTTTACCTCTTCTTGATCCAGTTTTAGTAATTCATATGTTTCTAGAAATGTGTCCATTTCTTTGGTGTTATTGAACTTATGAAAGTAAAGATTTTTGAAGTAGATATTGGTGATCTTCTGTATTTCCAGAGGTCTATAGTGATTTCATGCTTTTCATTGCTTATTGCATGGATTTGAGTTTTTTCTTTTCTTTTTTTAATAAGGTTGGCTAGCAGCTTATCCATTTCATTTTGTTTTTTTCAAAGAACCAGCTCTTTGATTCATTGATTCTTTGTATCATTTTCTTAGTCTCAATTGCATTATTTTCTGCTCTGATCTTTACAATTTCCTCCCTTCTTTTGGCTTTGGGTTGGACTTGTTCTTCGTTTTCTAGGTGTTTTAGGTGTAACATCAGATTGTTTATTTTCATTCATTCCATTTTCTGGATGTGAGAATTCACCACAATAAATTTCCCACTGAGGACTGTTTTTGTTGAATTCCCCAGATTCTTGTAGGTTGTATTTGTATTTTCATTTGCTTGTAGATATTGTTTAATTTCTTCTTTAATTTCCTCTGTGACCTACTGATTATTCAGGAGTGTACTATTTAATTTCCATGTGTTTATGGAGATTTTTCTATTTCTTTTGTCATTAATTTCCAGTTTGATGGCACTGTAATTTGATAGTATGCATGGAACAATTTCAATTCCTTTACATTTGTTTAAGCATGTTCTATGGGCCAATATATGGTCTATTCTAGAGAATGTACCATGTAGGGCTGGGAATGTAGCTCAGTGCTCTTAGTGCCTGCCTGGCATGTGCAAGGTCGTGAGTTCAATACCCAGTGCCGAAAAAAAAAAGAAAGAGAACGTACCACGTGAAGCTGAGAAGAATGTGTACTCTGTTGTTGGGTGGAAAACTCTGTAGACGTCTACCAGGTCCATTTGTTCAGAGGTTTGATTCAGTTCTGTTATTTCTTTGCTGATTTTTCTGTCCAGTTGATCTGTCTCTTTGAGTCAAGGGTGTAAGGTCTCCCATCATAATTGTGTTATTTCTTAGTTAATTTTTCATTTCTATTAATATTTGTTTGATATAGTTAGGTGCTCCCATATTTGGTGCATATATATTTGAGGTTGTTATTTCTTCCTCTTGGAGTTTTCCCATAACCAGTATGTAGTGACCTTTTTATCTCTTTTGATCATGATTTGTTTGAAGGTCAGATCATCTTTTGCAGATATTTAAAAACTCAACCCTCAGTAAGCAGCTGTTCTTTGCTGTTCTTTCTTCTCTGCCCCCATCTTAATTCTGCATAGTCTTCTCAAACACCAGGAGCAGTCCAGTTGATTTTGCCTGTCCCTGAAGAAGGGTGATAGGATGTCACAGAGACACATTGCCTTATTTTTGATGGGTCTAGAATGGTCCATACAACTATTAAAAGCTCCCTCCCATTTTCTGCCAGACAATACCTAAAAAACTGTTCAGTGACTTGAGTGCCCAGTCAATCCCAATCAGTTTTAAAAATGTATTGAACATTGTGCTGTTTGTTGCTTTGGCTTGTTGTTTCTTACATTCTGAATTTAAAGTTGACTTTTAGAAATGTTCTTAAAAAGGTAGTACATTTTTTTACCTGTTTGAATCTGCTTTGTTTGACTACAGGGATAGATAATAATACATTTAAAAATGTGTTCCTCCCAGGTGTCTTGCCATTCCCACTGTGCTCTGATTCCTCCTTTTCCTTCCTTCCCTCCTTCTGTCTCCCTCCCTTTCTTTCCTTCTGTTTCCTTTTCCAGGCCATTTTTCAACTCTACATCAAAGATACTGCAAGTCTTGGCACCTGATAATATTTCTCACTTATCTAAAGAGTGACATTTTATTTTTAAGTTGACTACAGACCTACTTTTAGATATGCTTTCAATAAAATTTTCAACAGCTACTTTCTATCTAAACATCTTCCAGGGTTGCAAAGGTAAGAAATTTTTATGGCCCAGTCCGCTGTTCTTCAGTGTCACTGTCCTTTGCAGTTCCATGCCTGCCCTTCCCATTCCCTTCTGAGCTCTTTTCCTTCTCCTCGAATTTTGGAAGTGTGGGTCTGGAGTTTTCCGTGGGTTGCATGGATCATTCTGGACGATTCTGCCATCTGTGGGAAAGCCTCATTCTTATCCCTTTTCCCTTCCATTGATCCTTCTCCCCAGCCCACTCTCCTGCTACTGCTGACCGGCACAGTCTCCCCAGGAGAGGGTCTCCTGTAGAAAGGCAGACATTGTCCCTACAGGGAAAGATAAGTAGAGGAGCCACTGACGTCCAGGAAATTTCTGATTGGATTCTTATTAAGAGATTCCAAGGTGAAAATAATAGGCCCAGTGGCTTAAAACCTAGGAATGAAAGCTCTTTTTCTTTTGAATTATGAGGAGAACTTATTTACAAAGTCGTTTTAGAAAGAGAAGGTGTTGGCAGAACCTTTTTATCTTTTGCTACAAAATTTGAATAGTTCAGAGTGAAAACTTCTTGTGATCGTTGATGTCTCAGGAATAAGCTGGATCTGCAATGTTTTGAGGGTGCTGTGAGTCTCACAATCAATGATCAGATAATATTTGCTTCATATATATCCCTCTTATTTTAATTAAACTTCAAATTTTGCTTTCCATATTCTTGGAAAAAAGTAAGTTGTGTGGTGATTTACCTGAGTGCCTTGCTGGAGCCTTTGTTCCCTGGAGTTCAGATCTTTGGGAGTGAAGCTTCTCTTTCCTCATATAGTGGCAGTAGCATCCTGTCAAGTCTGACTCCCAGCTGGCAGCTGGTGGACTGCCTGTAAGGGGAAGAGTACATTCTTGGAGTTTCTTGCTTGCTGTCTCTAAAAACTTTGCTTTCTTGCTGAAGTACAATGGAAAGAGTTGGAGTAGTAGGAAGGTGCCATTTCCCGTGCTCTTGCCATGTCTAATCCACGTTGTGTTTGTAATATTTCATGGAAGTATTGACTGCATAATGCATGAGCTCTGCAAACCCTGTGCAACCTCTGCAACAACTTCCTTACTGCTTTGTGTAGTTCTTTCCTGGAGGCTACCACTGCCAGCATACCATTTTTTTTAATTTAGAGAGAATAGAACAACAACAACAACAAAAAATAACATAAAAAAAGCAAAAGAAAACAGAATAGACTCAAACACAATACAGCATTTCAAAACAGAAAGCTACACAGGAATTCAAAACATAACAACAGGAAATTAACTATGGTTATCCCAGTATTTCTTGCTTTCCTCAAAATCGTTGTTAATACATTTACAGACAACAAACTCAAACAAAACAAAGTAATATAAAACCAGATAAAA
>RJWT010032229.1:0-14178 GCA_004365215.1 Cuniculus paca | reverse complement strand
GTTTATGTATCATTGCCATAGTTAAGGTTTGTCATTCTCAGATTGTCAGTTGACTTCTGGAATAAATTTATTTAGAGTAAAATTTCAATTTCTCTTACTCTATCAAAACTAATAAAATACTAAATAACATTATGATCTTTTTTACATGCCAACTCCAAAGTTAATAAGCATATTTTATTAGTTTTCTTCCTCAGAACAGATGTGGCACAAGATAGGTAAGGTATTATTACCTCCTTTGTGGAAGTTTATTATGGATTAAGATTAGGGTCTAAAATATAATCTCCAAAATGTGTCTGTGTTTTGTAAGAATAATTTGGTAACAAAAGAATAGACATGATAGTATTTCCAGTCCTTTCCCTTGTGTTTCCATCCTATGCCTGTCCTCAAAGCAGTAGTTATTGCCCAATATCCTTTTTCTTCACAGTGACTTTCGATATCTGGTAAATTATTTTATACTTAAGAACTAGCTAGGAAAATTAGTCTCATTTACTTTATTAACCTATGAATCCAAGATTTGAAACACAATAAAATGAAACATTATTCTGGTCGGATTCTTCTGTCCCACACAGTTCTTTTCTGTTGCATCTCACACTCAAATGTAAATACATTTTTATTATTTTAACTGTCAATATCTCACTGTGAACTCTGGTAATGACAAAAGGAGAAAAATAGTAATATTCATCCAAAGATGAAACCAATACTGAAAGACATGTACCCTAACTTTTCCTCTTTCCTTTTTAATGAACAGAATTTTGCAAAATTTTCTGAAAATAATATTCATTATTCTATCTTTCAAGTTTTTTCTCTTGATTTTGCTTAAGCACTGTGGAGCTCATTCCAATGCTTTTAAGTGCTTAAACTTTGTAGCTTATGTTCACACTAAATCAGCTTGTAGTTACTGTAGTTATTCAAAGAACTTTAAGAAATATTTTCCATATAAATGTAGGAAATTTGAAAAGTCCTAAGATAATTAAAAGCAGATAGCAAAGAACTGATATCCAACTAAAGAATAAAGTAATCCAGGAATACTATTGTGTTAATGTATAAGTAATATAAAAAAATGACTCTTCATAAACAGGTGATACAATTTGTGTCACCATTGATAAAGGGGAACTAAAATCCAAACTTACTGTATGTCCTGTTCATGTTTCCAAAAATCGAAGAATGAATTTTAGGAACATTCAAGAGCAGAGTATATTTGTTGAGAGAAAGAAAGCTTCTGTCTGACAGAGAGACAGAAAGGGTTCCCAGTGGGTTGCCAAATACTGTCTTTTCTAGGGACTTGTATAGAGTAAAACCCCAAGGTGTGGTGGGTCCAAGGTAAGAAAAAAAAATTAGAACATGCAAGGTGGGTATGAGGTGGGACAGAACTACGGTCAACCAATAAGATTAACTGCTCAGGTAAAATTGTTTAAATTGGGGACAAATGGGGAAGCAAGTCATATAGCAAGTGGGCATGTTTAAAGAGCAGTGACTCTTCCTGTAGGGAGTTGGGATGGAGATTCCTGTCTTCCCCAGGGTGGTAGAGATCTATTTAGAACATCAATTCCTGATGCTTATCCTTAGGATATCCTATGGGTGCATTTGATTTATCCTTTGTCTTGAGATCTGACCCACAGCAGAGGTGTATGTCTCCACCACAGTTGAAAGGTATCTCATCATCTGTATTGGCTCCTTTGAGGGTGCAGCCCTGTCTGACTGCCTATAATATTTCTATCCAATTCAGCTGCCTGTAACACCGTCACCTTACTCATCCCTTCCTCTCCAGTCACACTGAGCTCCTTTCCTTTCACTGAGTGCAGGAAACTTCTGCATTTCAGTCTTAGCCCATCTCCATGGACTTGGGCCTTTCTTCCTTGTTTATAGGTTACAGTGTACTCTATTCTTTCTGCTTCCTGCTTTACCAATTGTTTAATAAAATAAAGTGACCACCCCACACTTGGTTTTCATTAAGCACACTTCTCAACAGTTCTAAACTTTTTCAGAACACATAGAACTCCTCATATTCTGTGTATTTATATACTTGCATTTTTTGTTTGTCTCCTCTCATGGGGCTGGAAGCTATGACGTAGGAGATCTATTTTCTGTGGTTCACTGATATTTTACCTCAAGCTGAAACATCAAAATGATGCCCAGGATTTGTCTGAAGATTTATTCATGTCCATGGGCACTGATTGTGATCATTCTCAGAATATCAGGCCCTGATCTCTGGTGCTCTATGGCTTTTATAGGATGCACAAACAGGAGGAACAAAGGAGGCACAAAGGTGAGACAGAACAGCCCAGCAGTTCTGATTAGCTAGCAGGTTAAGATCATCAGTTACAAGGGTAGATTAATGATCATCCCTTCATGAAATTTGGTACACAGGTACGATAAGGCATCCTGCATGTTTGGTTACTCTCTCATAGTTATAGGAATCAAGAAAGTCTATGAAGCAGTTACAGAGCTTGGCAATTTCAAAAGAACAAAGTTTTAGAAAGAAAAATATTTCTCTTTAACAGTTTTTCCCTTTCAATATATAACTTGCTTCATAAATACTTGTTAATTGAATGAATACATGATATATATTGCTGTAATAAAGATTACACCTACCATCCCTATTAACCAACTAAAATGTTGTTCGGCAAACTGAACATATTTGTTGATATTAGTCTACAAATATTGATAAGTGCAACTCAAATTTTAGTGGTACAGAACGAAGGCTGTGAAATAAACTTTGTATTTTAGTTATATTTCCCATAGCTACACTAAAAATTCAAATAGGAAATGGACATTATTTTCCATTAAACTTTATAGTCTTCATATGTTCTTCCATGTCACTGCAAAAACAAATATAGCTTTCAGTGATCTTTTATTCTGCAGTTATTTCAATGCAAGTGAAATCATCTACAGCTTCAAAAGTCTGGTTTGCTAGGTGAATTTGATACAATTGCAGTTCATCAGTGTTCAGTGGAAACCTCACCCAACTTAAGATATAACTTGAAGTGGACAGAGTTTAAAGCAGAGCTCTAATTCATCCTGAGATTACATGTGAGGCACCGGGGCTCAAACACAAAATAAAGCATGCTTCAGTTTTCATCTAGTGGCAGTTCTATACTTTGCATGATTGGCCAGAGTCAGTCGCTTTGTAACAATCCCTGGCCAACACTGATTCACATTCTCATGGATTCCAGTTATGTCATCCAGCTGCCCAGTTTGCAAGACAATTTTAATGAGCTTGTAAACTCACTCTGAGCTTGAAGGGAGGCATGAGGTCTCTCACACAGCTTCTTGCTTTATTAGCTGTTGTGTTCCCAGGTCATGAGATTTTATAACATTAATGTAATATCTTATTAAAATAAAACACCTTTCAGTCTGTAATTACAAGATTTATATTCTTGGCTCAGTTTTGCTCCTAAATGCCTGTGTGAATTTAGGTGAATTTTTCTACTTTTCTCATTTCAAGTCTTCATGCTTAAAAAGAACTAACGAGAATATAAAACTAATTCTTTTTTTTTCTTTGTGGCACCGGGGATTGAACTCACAACCTTGCGCTTGTCGGGCAGGGACTTAGACCGCTGAGCTAGATCCCCAGCCTTGTTTATGAGACAGGGTCTCACTATGCTATTCAGGCTGGCCTTGAGCTCACTTTGTAGCCCAGGCTGGTTCTCAAACTCACAAGGATTCACCTGTCTCAGCCTCCCGAGTGCTGGGATTACAAGTGTGAGCCACCACGCCCGGCTTATAAAACTAATTCTTGTGTTGTTTCTGGATGCCAAGAATTCTTTCTTCTTTATCATTAGATTTTACACAGTTTTATAATGTTGTGCTTATACTGGCCTACCTTCTAAGGCAGCTGAGTCTTAAAACTTTAACACTACAAGTATTTCTCAGGATTTTCTCAGACTCTTTGGAACAAAGAATAAAAGCACAGGTTTGGGGTGTTATTTTTTCCTAAGTTATTTCTCTGAGATATGGGGTTTGTTAGTTGACTGTAAACTCATCAGCAGGAGTGTGAGGCTTCTACTTACGGCATTTTCTAGCATTGATTTCTGTCCCCCATCCGCACATTCTGACCTTCACTTCACTCTCATGGCGAACCCCTGGCTGCAAAGGGCTCACCTAACCAAGCACTGGTTATAGAGTGGTTTTCCAGCTGGGAAAGTAGACTGCCATGTAATTTGTCCCATTTTTAATAGCTTCCAGCCATACTTAATAGGAAAAATACAGCTTCCCTTCTACTGGAGAAAAAAACCTATATATTTATTTTAAAAAAGAAAATTTCAAAATAACTCTTGTCATTTTTCTTTTGTCTTCTCTGTCCTTCTTATAACAATTTGAAAACATAGGTGGGAGTATAAATTGGGAGAATAAATAGTTAACACTAATAGTTGTCTTTTACAAGAGAGGAAATTGAAACTTAAAAATTTTGACACACTCAAACCAGCATAGATAGCAGATTAAGTGCTGGGGCCCACCCTGTATCTTTTCTCTCATTTCAATGACCTTTGCTCCTGGGAGAGATGGGCTGAGCCCCTCAAGTACAAAAGGGAACTAAGTTTCCTCATTTGCAATTCAGAATGACCTAGAGTTTAATTTTCCCTATGGTTTGCTTTCACTCTTAGCCTGTGTCAGCTAGGTAGCTCATGGGACACCCTTTGGTGCTGACTTCAGAGTTTTCTTTGCTCTCTTCAGGTTGAAAGCCATAAGCACCTGCAAACTTTTACTATAAATGTCTGAAGCATTAGTAAGAAAGAAAAAAAGTCTTTTTCCTTACACTTCTACAAAAGAACAATGAAAGGAGAACCAACTTCAAAAGTGCTTCGCAGAGCACTTCCTTAATGCATTCAAGAACCAAATTAAGTGTCATTTATTTTTCAAAGCCCTCTGCGGTGCTCCAGTATAGAGCTTGTCCTGTGCAGTCCAGTTTTTCTGCAGGAGCCACGCATGGTGCACCCACATGAAGAGTTTTCAGCTGCAAACAAATGCGGCACATTCTTTGGCCACCTCAAGGGAGGGTACAGATGAACCCCACAGAGTGGAATCTTAATCTTTTTTCCAGGACTCCTGTGACTCATTTTCAAAGTAAATTAAAAGTATTTTTTGGAAGTTATCTGTTTACTTATCAGAGAAGAGGTAAGATTTGTAATCTTCCAGACATACTTTCTTCACGTTCTACCTCAAGACTGACTCCAGGTGATGTGTACTGAGTGTGTCTAACTAGAAATGCTGAAGCTGCTGGGGAAAGTTTCCTCCCATGAAGGGTTGTGGTACAGCGGCTGGGGCTCCTGTGCCTTCAGTGTAAAGCTATAGTCTCTCTAAAGTCTCTTTGCTCACACACGTTGGAATTAAACCACACCATGGAACCAAGACCAGTCTACCAGAAGTTTTTATCTATGCTGTTGTTTCTAGGACAGGGTAGAAGATAGAAGTGTGGTATCTAAATATTTGGGTGTCAGAAACTTGATGATTCCTTGCTCATGATCCATAGCATGTTCCCTGTCTGGGCTGGGGTGAGGGATTTTGTAGCCAGTCATGGTAAAGAGGCTAAACTCTGATAAAATCCTAGGAGAAAGTCCCAACCATCTCCGATGCTCACCTTCCCTCTCTAGGACTCTCCTGTTCTTCACCCAGTTGCTGTTTGCTCGGGATCAAATCCTCCTCGCTGCTGCTGTGACTCATTGAGTCTCTACCATTTTCCATTTCGTTGTTATCCATTAGATATCTTCTTTTCTACTTCAATATTTGGTACTGTAGGTAATGTTATCCTGATTGTGGGATCAGTTCAGAAAATTAAAAGGCATCTTTTCTAATGGCTCAGAATTTCTTTTCTCTAGGTCACAATCTAAATGGGGACTTGAGACTTGCTATTTTACGTGACATGCCCGACAGATGCTACAGAGTATTCAGCATTTCATTCACTGTAGTTCTGGCTCAACCACACCCAGTAAGTACTGCTGTATTATATGTCAAATTTTGTATATGAAAAGGAGCCACGTAAGTGGCTACATTTAGCTTAAAAGAAAATGTTCATGTCAAATGAAACAGCAAATGTGAGCACATGTTTAAACTATAAGATCATAGCTGAAGAACAATATGCGACATAGAATTGCTTCATTAAATTCAACATATGTTTATAAAACAATCAGTAGTATCAGGGCACTGAGAATGGAAACAGATGTTTTATTCTGGAGAGAAAAGAGAAGTGATTTGGATCAGTTTTCATTTGGACTGGTTAAATTCCAGTGGGTAAACAAAAATATTAAAGATGAAATATAAGGAAAGAGTATGTATCACTACCTAATGCATGCCCTCATCAGTGAGGCTAGGTAGTCACAAGTGCTAGGAAGCAGCTGCTGAAGTCAGTGATGAAACTTGCAGTGCTGATCTGAGCTAGTGTGTGTATCTTGTCAAACTGCTGCTTTCTTGATATTTTTCTTGCTTAGGGAAAATGAAACAAAATAAAATTGTATTACCTGGTTTTCATGCTTGTCTTTTTGTGCATGAATTCATATCTTACAACTTTTTGGTTCACTGAGGATGTAGATTTGTAAAGATTGTCTCTGTGTTTTCATGAAGCAGTGCACATTCTCTTTTCTTGTTATTATTGTTAGTATTGCTTTATTGCTTGTAGTGCTGGGGATTGAACCCAGGGCCTTGCACACTCTGGGTGATTGCTCTCTAATAGAGTTCTTCTCCACTTACTTCTTGTGATTTCTTCCTCTTAATAAACTGCTCCTCTTTCCACACCACCATTAGAAATCCAGCACGTTAAAATGAAGGAACATTTCCTTTTCTATTTTGTATTTGTCAGAAATAATTGGAAGCACAGTTAGAGTCTGAAGTTACCATAACAATACTAGTTTATCACACTGGACTAATTTTATTTTAGCTGGATGGCAAAGAAACAAAGCTTTACTTAGAGTATTGAACTTTATTACAATTAAATACACAATTGGCTTACTAATTTGAGATATTAGTTCTACTTAGAAATATCTAACATATGGTTGGTAGCATACGGGTGTTTCAGAAAAATCTTTTTTGGACAATTAGGTTTCATGATTTTAAAGCCATAGCCCCTTTTTTGACTCATTTTTGAAACTTCAACAACAGTTGACTCAATTCAGGATCTTTGTAATTTTGGGAAAGGAAAATCACTTGGTACGATGACATGTAGTTGTGAGGAATTTGTAAATTTATCTAAGTGTATGCAATCCAATTTTCCCATAAAGCAATTAAGGATACGTTTCCATGGCCTATTCTAGTGTGTGCATATTTAAGTAATTTCCTGGTACATGCAAGATAATATAATATAATATAACTAATATAATAATGCCTCAGATTTATTGATGAAATTTGGATTAATTAGAAAAAGATAGACTATTTCAAAACCTATACAAAAATAAATAAATTCCAGAAATGCTATGAGACAGAATAAAGATACTAACGCCCAATATAAAGTAATAGGCTATACCGTATACTGGAAAAGGAAAACTTGATACATTTGATCATATAAAGTAAAAAAGGAAAGTTCTCAAAATGTAAAAATGCCAAAAGATTAACTGTCAATAGAGTCAACTAACTCAGAACTGATGAAATAGAAGATGCAAAAATATACAAAAATTATAGTTATCCGTAATTAAAGATATGTATGTCCTAAATTTTATTCTAGTAAACAAGCAAGTAAGCCATTGGCTCAGATAATCTTTTTATTGAAAATATGTTCCATATTACTGTAGTTTTAGAGGCTACAGAAAAAAAATCCGATTTTACATAAAGGGATATTACGCAGACGTATGTATATATATAACTGAAAAATGTAGTATAATTTGTGAGGAATTAACTGACACCTCTGGAAAGTGAGATTGTAAAATTATGTATTTTTGAAGGGTACTTTATAACCCTGTAACCCACAACTTTGGATATTTTATTGTGAAAATATGTCTTTTCTAGAATGAAAATATCTGTAGTCAATATTGACACAACAAAATTTGAAGGATATTTGATAATTATCAAAATTATGAAAATACATACTATAATGCCTCAGCAACCTTCATAACTCATGTTAATGAAATTATTAAAGTAGACAATATTAAATGAGAAGTTTACTCAAAAGATTTTTATAGAAGTAACAATCTGAAAACAAATTAAGAAACAGTGAAAGTGATGAAACTTTGTTATTTTAATTTTCAGTGGGTTAGATAATTATGTTTTGCATATTCTATGAAAACCAGAAAGTAATGTATTAGAGAATGACTGAAATTATATATATATATATATATATATATATATATATATATATAAACATCTGCATGTTGAAATGTGAAATGAAATTTTTTTTTTTTTGGGAGGATCGAACTCACGATCTCGTGCTTACCAGGCAGGAGCTTGTGCCTCTGAGCTAAATCCATGGCCTGTGAAATGAAATTTTAAAACTCTCTTTTAAGATACAAAAACTGGATCAATACAAACACTCTTGCAAAAAAGGTAAGAATATCATATATCAGTTAATACACTATTCAGTTTAGGCATATATGTTAAGTGGCATATTACATTTCACCCATGAGATATGAGATCAATGTTAAACATCTTACAAGAATGGTGGATTATTTCAAATATATGATAATTTTCCTTACTAATATCATCTTCAAATATCTCATGCATCTGGACCAAAAATGAAGGTAAGATCATGGCCACTCTAAGGCAAATGTCAAATGAATAATTTCATCTTAAAGCATACCCAGACAAGATATAAACAGAAAAAATGAGTGCAAACTGGTATCCAAATCAATAAATGCATTTTCTCAAAGTGCATCTTCAAATCTTTTACTTATAAATTTTATATGGTTATTGTTTTGAAGCAATTGAGATGCATATACAGTATTTACACATGTATAGACTTATATACTCATAAGTGTTCACTAAAATCTTTAATTTTTATATGAATAAAAAATTTCAATACATTACATTGATTAATGCTATATAAAACACCTATTGGTTCTTAGACATTGACAGAAATTGCTCACAATTTTTGACCATTATCCCACCCATAGATACCAAGAAAGAAAAAAGTCTTTGTTCCACACAGGATCAATGTTCCTGATTCAAATATGGGCAGCTTTTTAATAAGTTCTCCAAGTGATCATTATACAGGGTGAAACTTTGAGATTCACTGTATTCTATATGTTGATGTATTTAACAACTGTAAAGTTTAATGATGTAGAAGTCCACTGCTATTGCCGAATTGTCATTTTATCAATTTTCCTTGCAGATCAACCTATGTTTACTGTAGCTATGGAGCTGAATAACAGTTTGAGTGAGTTCATTCTATTTGGGTTAACACAAGATGTTCTAGATGAAAAAATAGTGATAGTGGTATTCTTGATCCTCTATCTTGGAACTCTCTTGGCAAATTCTCTTATTTTGATAACCATTCGATATAGCCAGAAACTCAGGGGTCCCATGTACTTCTTCCTTTTCTACTTATCTTTTGCTGATACCTGCTTTTCAACAACCACAGCTCCTAGATTAATTATAGATGCTGTATCTGAGAAGAAAGTCATCTCCTACAATGAGTGCATGACTCAGATCTTTGCACTTCACTTCTTCGGGTGCATGGAAATCTTTGTGCTCATCCTCATGGCCTTTGATCGCTATGTGGCCATCTGCAAGCCGCTGCGGTACACAACCATCATGAGCCAGCGCGTCTGTGGTGTGTTGGTGACCCTGGCCTGGGTGGGATCTTGCATCCATTCTACAGCACAGATTTGCTTGGCTTTGAGATTGCCCTTCTGTGGCCCCAATGTGATTGATCACTATTTCTGTGATCTGCAGCCCTTGCTGAAACTTGCCTGCATGGACACTTATGTCATCAATCTGCTCATAGTGTTTAACAGTGGAGCCATATGCACAGTGAGTTTCATGACCCTTCTTATCTCGTACACTTTCATTTTACATTCCCTAAGGAACCAGAGTGCAGAAGGAAGAAAGAAAGCCCTCTCCACCTGCTCTTCCCACATCATTGTTATCATCCTATTCTTTGTTCCATGTATATTCACCTATACTCGCCCTCCCACCACATTTCCCATAGACAAGATGGTGGCCGTGTTTTACACCATTGGAACACCTTTGCTCAACCCTCTGATTTATACACTGAGAAATGCAGAAGTCAAAAATGCCATCAGGAAGCTATGGTCCAACCAATGCTGACATGAGGTGGCAGAATGAAAATGAACTGATGATGATTGTGTCTTTTGGAGTTGATGGCTAGGCAAAGACTTCTATAATTTTCTTTTCTTTTCTTTTTTTTTTTGGAATGGGAATAGAAGCCTGGACCTTGTGCTTGACAGGCAGAAACTGTGCCCCTGAACTACATTCTCAGCTAAGATCCTGTCTTTTGAAAGCTTGTGTATCAGACCCTGATTGAAATGATTGATGTATCATGTCCCCTTGAGAAGTTGAGAGGTTTAACTAAGCAACTCAACAGGGTGTCAGGTCCTCACTTTGTAAACATCCTCATCTTATGCAAGAGGAGGGCATGGAGATGTTACGAGAGCTATATCCACCATTGGGAGTGTGGCCTGCTAACAATATAAGGGAGGCAAAGAGGCTGACTCACCCCTCTTTTGATCTTGTTGTTTTTAATGTCTTACATTGCCTTGAATTGCTGCCCCTGTGCTTCATCACATACCTCAGAACTATCTGATTATGGACTGAAACATCCATAAACTGTTAACTAAATCAACCTTTCCCTCTTTAAATTTGGGTGTTGAATATTTTGTCCAAGCAATGAGAGAAAAGTAACCAAGACGGAATTTGATACCGGAAGTGGGGTCATTGCTGTGGCTGTATTTGATCATGTGGTTCAAGAGCCTTTGAGAATGACTTGTGGGAAGAGTGGAAACATTTAGAGATGATGCCTGAAAGAATAGCTCTGGGAAGCCTTAGCATGTTCTGTACAGGAGAGTCTCATCAGAGCTCAGAAGACCAAAAGACTGATAGAAATTCTGCCAGCAAAGTTCAGACTTGGAAGGCTTCTGCTAGAAAAAAGGACTACTTTGGTTGTTGAACTTCAGATGATGTATGCTATTGCTTTGCAGAAGATTTGTGTGCATTTTCCCCAAGTCCAGAGATTTTTCCTGAGACTGAGACTAAGGGTGATGGACTGATTAACCTAGCAGAAGAAATTTCAAGGCAGTTGAATGTTGAAGCAATGGCATAGATACTGTTAGGAGCTTTCGGTCATATTTATGTCAATAAGGAAGGTCAGAGTGCCAAGCAGGATGATTTATATGTGAGTTTGCCCAAAAAGAAAGCTCCAGTAAACTGTAGACTGCAAAGATAGAGCAGAGAGGATTTTGATTGCTGAGAAGGAACAGGAGAATATAAAAGATGGCCTGAGAACATCATAAGAAGCAGCAAGTCTCTACCCTTTGCAGTCTCAAAATTGCAAAAATGAAAAGCTTTACTTTGGGGAGAAAGTCACAGAGCAACATATTCCATAATGGTGGCATCATAAATAATTTGTTCCTCAGAATTGGATTTAGAGTGCCCAGTGACACTTGCCCCTTAAAGCCAAGAGAGAGGAAAGCTTGACTACTGCTCCAGCTTGCAACAGACCTTGGCATCCACATAGCACTGGTTTTAGGTGCATGAAGAATTCAAGAGTTGTGTGGTTAAGAAGGCTTCCACGCTGACTTCAGAGGGCCTGGGAGGCCAAGAAGTGTGTCCCCAAGAGGGCAACATGTGAAGCAGAGTGTGAAACCAAAGGTATAGTGGAAACCCCAGAAGTTTGAAAAGCCAGCAATGTGGATCATCTAAGGAAAGCTGCAAGGAGTGAGAAAAGCAGACTTAAGAGAGAAGCCATGTGAGCTGTAGCCACCAGAGGTGCTATAGCGCTACAGCCATGCAAACTCTTTGGAGCTCACAATTTGTCACAGATTGCATTAGATGCTAGACTTGGAACTACAAGACTTAAAATTTTCCCTGCTGGAGTTCAGGCTTTCTTTGGTCCCAATCCATTTTATCTTCCTATTTGTAACTTTTGGAATGAAATGCTTATCTTGTGCTAATGAATGTTGGAAGCATTTAAGTTTTCATTTGTACAGAGGCTTGCAGCTAAGAATTTGCCTTGCATCTCATAGGAGACTTGGGATTTGGACTCCTCAGCAATGCTGAAACTTAAAACTTTGGCAATACTTGCAGATGGATTAAATGTTTTTTACATAAAGGATTGTACATGAGTCTTTGAGGGGTCAGGGGTGGCATGTTAGTGTTGCAATATGATGTCATGTTGATAGACTGAATACTGTTAAATCTATGTCATAATGTTTAAGTTGTGAAATGATGAGAATAAACATGGTTTTGTATCTGGAGACCTATTTATAGAAATGTGTCTTGTTGTCAAGTTAAGGAGGGGTGGATTGTAATGGGTAATACATTGTGTGAACTGGTAAAATTTAGAAGTTTAACTAAGTGACTCAGCAGTTGGCCTGAGTCTTCACTTTGTAAACATTCTTACCCTGTGCAAGACGAGGGCACTGAGATGGTGTGAGTGCTATACCCATGATAGAAGGACTGGTATACTTAAAATATAAGGGAGGAAAAGAGGTTTGCTCTCTCTCTTTGTTCTTGTTGCTTTGCTATCTTCTGCTGCTTTGAACTGTTGTCCCTGCACCATGACACCCTGCCTTGCAGACAGCTGATTATGGACTGAAACCTTCACCAACTATGAGCCAAATAAACCTTTCCTTGTTTAACTTTGGGTGTCAGGTATTTTGTCTCAGCAATGAGAGAAAAGTAACTAAGGCACTTGTTTTTCATTGCTATACTCCTTTTTTATGGTATTCTGCTTGAGATTTTTCTTCTCAGTGTTTCTATTTGCTGATTGTGTAATAATTGGATTATTTAATTTGGATTGGTAGAGAAGATGGGTATTCTCACTCTGATGTAACAATATAGTTAGTTCTCTCCCATTAAGATTTTGGCTAAATTGGAAGAATGAAGACAGAACTATTTTAATTTTAATCTTAAATGCCATTACACAGAGTGGCAAAATATCAAGCATACTGCATTTGAGGGCCACAAGGCCACTCTTTACTCTTCTTTGTGGGTCTCTATCTTGTTTTTTCCAATTCTATTGTTTCTATAGGTGTACTCCCTTCACATCCTATTCTGCTTGAGATGTTTCTTCTCCATGTTTCTTTCCCAACATCTATTTCTGACACTCATTTTTGGCAAATAAGTTCTGGCAGTACTGAATCTGTATCATATATTTGTGGCTCAACAGTCAATAGCTAAGATGTGTATTCGCAAAGAAAGATGAATGTCAGCCAGTAAAACCTTATTTAATTTCACTTTTTCTTTTCTTTTCTCTTCTTTTCTTCCTTTTTTTCATTTTTTCTTTTATTTTTGTGGTAACACACAAAGTGGCTTCATGCTCTTCACATGGATATGGAGAGAGAGACAGAAGGAAGATTTCTGTTGACACAAATGCAGTGTACAATAGTGGTTATAACCCACACATTCAGAGTATTGATCTGTCATTTCTTTCCATGCATGCAAATATTACTTTTATTTTATTTTGTCTTATTTATTTTGCTGTTTTGTAACAGGGTCCCCTATGCAGTTCAGGCTGGTCTTCAACTCACTGTGTAGCCTAGGTTGGCCTCCTCTATCCTCAACCTCTCAAGGGCTGGGATTTCGGTCGTGTAGCACCACACCACGTTCAAATTTTATTTTTGAACCAACACAAATACCCCTAATCCTTTACTTGATAAACTGGAAAGTTTCATCAAATTGTGAAAAAATAGAAATGAGTATCTTATGGATGAGAAGAATTATGAAAACATCCACTACTGATATATAGAGAAAAAGACTTTATATCCTAATCAATCCAAAGGGTGAAGTGAGATTCCCAATTCAGAAATGTTGGACAAAGCCTATCGACGAAGTAGCATCGTGCTCAGGTGTCAGGTTCGGTCCTAGCGCAGGACAAACCTTTGCCAGGGTTCAGTCTGTCAGGTGCATTTTTGTGTGGAAGCGCATTCCAGGCCGTGGCTATTTGGCCCCGGAGTGAAGGACGCCGCCTGTTCGATGCTGCCGGCATAAACTCCAGAGCCTCCCGAGCGTCCGTGAAGACCGTCCGTCTTTCTTTTTCTTTCCTCTTCTTTCGTCTTTCCTCTTTCCTCTTTCCCTCCC
>RJWT010032228.1:0-14178 GCA_004365215.1 Cuniculus paca | reverse complement strand
CTCAAAATTTAAAAATCAATAAATAAATGAAAGGCTGGGGATGCAGTTTAGCACTCTGTGGGTTCAGTCTTCAGTACAGTGAAATATTGCAAAAAAAAAGAAAAAAAGAAAAAAGAAAAAGGAAAAGAAACGGAAGCTCTGAGATAGTATTTAGCAGGGTTCCTAGCTGAGCAGTGGCTTGGCCATGTTTGTGCCACAAAGAGTTCGTTCATTTGTTCACTGTGCATTTTCTATGTTCCAGGCACTGGGACAGGCACTGGGACACAGTCATGAACAAAATCTAGCCCTGGCTCTCTTTGGGCCTCAACTAGGCAGAAGGCAGGGTGGGAGGAAGGCACTGGAAGCATCCAGCATTTGGAGGATGATCAGTTCAGTGGAGAAAACTAGGCAGGGCAGGTAGGGGGTCCAGGATGTGTTTTCATACAGGGCACCGGGAGAATTGTCTAAGGAGCCGATGTTGAGCAGAGGTCTGTAGGAGGGATGGGGAGCAGCTAGAGGTTCCCCTTAGAATCTCTGGAGGCAGACGGGTTACCAGAGAGGGGATGGGAATGCCCTGTGCCTGCAGGGAAGCCTACTGTTTGCAAAGCCCTTCCCCACCCTCCGAGCCCTGTAACAAGAACTCACTCGCCATGTCCTCCTTTTCCAGGGAGGAACCTGATACTCAGAGAGGTCAAGCAATGTGGCCCAGGTGACACAGCCAGTGACGTCAGCAGAAGCAGGTCTGCTGCAGGGGAGCTGATGTCTGGAGCTGAGTGTTAGAGGACATCGAGGCCTTGTCTCCCTCCCCCTGCCTGAGGAGTGTGACTCAGGAACGGCTGGGGGTGGGAGATGACTTTTGAGGGGTGGGCTGAGAGATGTCACCCGCACCCATTTTCCTCTCCTTCCTCCTTCTCACCCCTCCATCTGCACCCCTTGTGCAGATGGTCTCAGCCCCTGGTGACATGTTGGGGACAAAGACTCTCAAGTTCCCTGCCATGCCTTCACTGGCTGGGACAAGGGGCGGAGGGAAAAGATACCTGAGTCCCACTCAACTTTTGTTTTTAACTCAAAGGAGTTTTTAGTGAGTCTCCAAATGAGTCAGCACCAAGAGGTGCTTTGCAAAGTGACTCCCAGAATTAGAATCACCAGCTGCCCGCGCATGGTGGTGCCTGACACTTGCCTCCTACAGCCGCGACTGTGAACCTGGTCTGGGAGAAAGGCTCTCTCTGCACCCTGAGAGTTTCAGGGTTAGGCTTGTGTTGTTTCATTATTTCTCTGTACAAGGGGAAGAGAAACCCAGGCTTGCTGTGCACCTTCCTTGTGCTTGGATATGTGGAAGACATTTATGCTTAGCAATATCCCTTGCGGGGGGCGGGTGTCATGGTTTCTGGGCTGCAAATGAAGAAACTGAGGCTCAGAAACCAGGCATCATGGCAATGATTACACCTGTAATCTCAGCACTCAGGAGGCTGAGGCAGGAGGATTGCAATGAGTTCCAGGCCAGCCCAGGCTACATAGTGAGTTCAAGGACAGCCTGAACTAAATAGCGAGACCCTGTCTCAAAACAAAAAAGAAACTGAGGCTCAGAGAAGGAAGGTGGTCTGGCCCAGGATTTGAATGGGGTTTACCCAAAGCCTATCTAGCACTCTTGTCAGTAAATAGGGCAGGGGACTATGGAGGGGGAAGAGAGGCATGCGGAATGAGAATCAGAAATGTCTTCTGGCTGGTCTTCTGATAATGGGCTTTTTTTTTTTTGTTTGAGACAGGGTCTCACTGTATTTCCAAGACTGCCCTTAAATTCCTGGGTTCCAGTAATTCTCCTGCCTCAGCCTCCTGAGCAGCTGGGACACAGGTGTGTACCACCTTGCCCAACTTTGGTAGTAGACTTTTGAGTGAGAGAGAGTCCCAGTTGACCCAGGAGGTCTCCCTGGCGATCACCATCTGGGTGTGATTACTCACAGTGGCCCCCTTCCTCCAGAAGTGTGTGGCTTTGGGACCACCCTGGTTGTGTGCAAAGACCACTGCGTTGAGGGGGGCAGTTCATTTTTTACATGATGCACTGTACAAAATAGGGGCCCTTGTTGGCGGGGGAAGCAACCTGGACCTGCCACCTGCCTGCCTTCTGTCATTCCTTATGTGGCCCTAGCCAGTGCCCAACTGGTGAAACGGGGCTGGGCCTCCGAGGGCCCCATCCACCTTGGCCTTCTAGGATCGCATGTGGCCCAGTGCACCCTGGGAAATTTCTTAACATCACACCACCATCCACCACTGTATGGTTCACTTTTTAAAATAGCAAGCCCATTTTGAGCTGTTTTAAGGTTTTAAATGTTTATTTCTTGGATAGATAATACTTAGCCAAAGTTCAAAGCTCAGTAGGAGAGAAAGATACAGGGCTAAAAGTGCCTTCCCGTCCCTGCCCCTTGACCGGAGAGGGAATCTGTGTTGTCAAACAGGCTCTGTTCTTGGTGTACTTTGTGCAAGTGTGGATGGGTGGACAGATGGATGGATGGATGGACAGGTGGACACACCTACGAGTCTATTTTTTCTTACTTTTTCATATGAATGTTTGCATACAACCCATACTATTATACACCTTGTGCGTTCTTCACCCCTTGGGGACCATTTTCTATTATTCCATAAAGAGTTATGTCCTATTTATGACTGTTGCATTTCGAACATGTATTTAATCGACATGGAACCAGAGCCTGCTCTGTGTGCTCGTCCAGGCTCTGTGAGAGGTGACGGAAGTTCCAGCCATGGTCCCTGCCCTTAAGGACTTAGGATCTTATAAGTGGACAGAAAAACAAGACTTTGGGAGGGCCATGGGAAGGAGTCTTTCTGTGCCCGTGTGTGAGGTTCAGCTTTGGAGCTGATATTCCTTAGTTCACCCCCAGCTCTGTTGAGAGAGCTCAGACTTGGGTTCTTGGGAGACTTGAACACCCGGCCTGCCTCTTCTCCTTTTTGGGCCTCAGTTTCCTCATTTGTTAAATGGCAGGGGTCAGCACCACTTTCCGGACTGAAGTGGTCGCCTTAGATTGGAGTCCTACAAATGCTTAAAGAAAAGTCAAGTGGTCCAGGGAGGACATGTGGGGAGACTTAGGGGAGAAGGAGAGGCCGAAAGGAAAGGGCAGTGTTAAGTGCAGGTGTGCAGCTCTTTCCCCGTTTCGTGCGTTCCTGAGCCCTGGAACTGAGGAGGGAAGATCGCTTGCTTCCTGTGACAGAGCCTGATATGCAGTTACCTTCTCCCGCCTCTGCCAGCTCCTGACTTCAGAGCAGTAACCCTCACGCCCTCAGAACCCCAGAACTGAAGGAGGAGGAGGCAGGAAGTCCCTCGGTGGATGGCACTGGGACTTGTGGAGGCCACGTGGCCAGCAAGAGGCAGAAACCATGACAATGCCCCCTAGCTGTGGACCTCCACTTCTCCATGCTTCCCTTTCCCTGGTTCAGCTCACAGAGTCCACACAGTGGACGCCAAGACCTGCGACTTTCTAGGACATTCCTCGAGTGATCTTTCCAACTTCACTTTGTGGAAGTGACTATCACCTGTTTCACAGATGGGGAAACCTAGAGTCAGAGCATAGGCATGGCAAGGGGAGCTGGAGATGTCATCTTGGCCTTGAAGGATCTTTCTTTTCTTTCTTTCTTTCTTTCTTTCTTTCTTTCTTTCTTTCTTTCTTTCTTTCTTTCATTGAGACAGAGTCTTGCTCTATAGTTCAGGCTGGCTTTGAACTCACAGTGATCTTCCTGCCTCAGTCTCCCGAGTGCTGGGATTATAGGAGGGCACTATCACACTCAGCTGGCTTCAGGTTCGAGAAGAGGCTTGCAGGGGTCTGGCCACTGACACCCCAGAACCCCTTCCATGCCAGGTGTGGGAGCAGCAGGGACCAGGCCCTCACCAGGAAGGGATATCCTTCCCCCCTTCACATGGCAATCTTCAGCACTAGGTCCTCGAGGACCCCAGTTTGGGACGATTACCCTGAAGCAAGGTGGAAAGGTGGGCCTTGAGGAAGGAGGAGGTGGAAGGAAGTGTGAGAGCATCTGTGGCTTGGAGCTGCAGGCCTGGCTCCAAGGTGTGGCTCAGGTAGACCCCAGCTGCCACCTCATCATCTGCCTGAGCCCTGCCATCAGCCTCCCAGAACCTGGCCAGGCCCAGGGCCCCTCAAGGATAGCCAGCTGTGCAGCCCTGACACCCACTAGTAGGTGGCCTTGGGTGGGTACTTCCTCTCCAGAGCCTCGGTTCCTCCCTCAGGAGCTGGGGGCTAGAATATCTTTCTTACCAGGTTCTGATTCAGAGATGCAGGGTCCCTTTTGTCACCCATCACCCTAAAACAAAACACAGGGTAACAAGAAAAAAAGATACCAAATTCTCGCGCCTGACACAGGAGCCTTCAGATCAAGGACCCAGGGTGAACTCTCCACCTGGATGTTTTGGTTTCCGGAGGCTGTGTAGAATCATGACTGGGTGAAATGTGGTGACCTCACAGTGACAGTGAGGGGGACACTGGCAAGGCCTGTCCAGGTTCCCCCTGGCCTGCCTGCAGCATCGCTTCCTCCTGTGTGTGCAGCAGGGTTCCTTCTGGTTTGTTTGTGTTTGTTTTTTTGTTTGTTTGTTTTGAGACAGGTTTCCACTATATAATTCAGGCTGGTCTTGAACTCACTGCCTAGGCCAGGCTGGCCTCAAACTCTTGGCGATTCTTTTGCCTCAGCCTCCTGAGTGCTGGCATCACAGTCATGTGCTAAGCCCAGCATAGACCCTTCTGAAATGGGGATCAGCCCATCTCCTATCAAGGCGGGGTGGAGAACTTCTTCCTGGCTCTCTCCACAACAGAAAGCCCAGGAAAGGGTGATGAAGAGGTTGTCTGTGAACTTGTGACTGGCTTTGGGGAGGGAGTGTGGTTCCTCTGACTCACTGAGCAAGAGGAATGCTTGTCCCTGTGGGCTCCTTGGGAGAGAAAGGAGGGTGGGAGACAGGAAGGCAGGAGGAGGTCAGAGAGGCAACTTACTTCTGAGGCCTTCACTTTGGCTTTTAATGGTGTTTTGGGTTTTGCAGTGCCGGGGATGGAGCCCAGGGCCACATGTGCGCTTGACAAGTTCTCTGCTCAGAGCCACAGCCCCAGTCCTCGGGATGCTGAGGCTGAAAATATTCCGACGCTTACCAAGTCACAGCCTAACAGTTTATATTTCCCATCACCTCATCTAATTGTCCCTGCATGGCAGACACCAGTGTTACTTCCCTTTATGGGTACCCACACAGCTCAGTATTTGCCTCAGTTTCCCCTCCTGATTAAAAAGGCTCAGGGAGGTAAAATGACCTGCCTGAGATCACATAGCGGTGACAGCGCACAGCCGTGATTCGCTGTAGGTATACAGATACATTCTGCTGGAGACCTGACGATACCAGGCATTACTTTCTGCTACTGGCAAATCCCATCCTATTGGCCTGCATTTATAAAAGAATCCATTTGAAAGGTTTGCCTATTTCTGCAGTATGCAAGGGATGATTGAAATATACAGTGAATATTTAAATTAAAAACTTACTTATTACAGTAGAGGCATGGCCGTTTATCAGCCTCATAACACTCTTCCTCACTTTGAATACAGCCCGTGTTCTTGCCACTTTCTATGTGAAATCTGATCAAAAACGCAGTGACTGCTGCTGCTAAACGCCGTGCAAATGGAAAGGCAGGCTCACAAACACATCCCGGTGCGTCCTCATCCACCTTATTCACTGGATCTGGCACTGTGCGACCTCTGGCTCTTCCCCCAAGTCAAAGTGCTCCCCACTACGGCTAATTTCAAGTAACCAACAGCTGCCTTGTAAATCCCACATCTTCAACAAGCCGCTTTTTGTTTTGTTTTGTTTTGTTTTTGTGGTGACAGAATGGAACCCGGGGCCTTGCCCATGTGAGGCAATCTCTCAGCCACTGAGTCACCGCCCTAGCCCTTATTTCACTGTCAGCTCCCACCAGCCAGTGCAGACCACCTCTTGCCACCACAGGTGGCCCTCTCTGCCCCCTGCCCAGGCTCTGTAAAGGGGCAGTTCCTGTCTCAGAGCCTTCACATTTACTTTTCCTTTTGCTGGAGCTCGGAAAACAGTATCCTGAGCATGGCGCTTGGCCTACTGAGTACAGTACTCTAAACCAAAGGATATCGGAAGGTCTCGCAGCAGCCTTACAACTAGACCTTCTCCTGCCCGCCTGCCCCTCAAGGCTCTTTCTCCCCCAAGGCAAGCAGGAGATAGAGAATTCTTCCTTAAGACAAATCCTAGAAATCAGGATCTCTTTTTTCTAAAGCCAGACAGAAACTGGAAGACAACCCTTCTAACCTTGCCCTGCCTTTCTGGCCAGGATCTGGCTGCAAGGAGAGAGTCCCACTGACCTTGATCTGACGGTGGGTTTAAGAGTCTCATTCCAGGAGTCCCACCCTACACCCAGGAGGCAGGAATGCGCACAGAAAGGCCAAAAGGAATCTGAACAGACGGGCCTGTTTTCCTCAGCCTGCTGTCTTTTTGTCCAATCACATTTCTACATGGCTGCTAGCCGGGGGCATGGTGGCATAAACCTGTAATCCCAGTACTCAGCAGGCTGAGGCAGGAAGATTCTGCAAGCTCAAGGCCAGCCTGGACCATAGTCAGTTTAAGGCCTGCCTGGATTGCAAAGCAAAACCCTGTCTCAAAGAACAACACAACAGCGAACCACCACACAACAATAGTGAAAAACATTTCTACATAGTTGTTCCTGCTTCCTTGAGACTAAACATAAAACAATCATTTTAAAAATTCTATGTATTTTCCCTCGGGTGTTTGGGTCTTCACTCTGAAGGCTCTCGTGTTCCATAAGATTACGCCTAACTGAATTGTTCTGCTTGTCTCTTGTTAACGCGTCTGTTAGGAGTGCTGGTTGTGACGACCCCCCGCCCCCGCCAAGGAAGCAGGGGAAGGGGAGGAAGAGGACCACCCCATTCTATCCTGCTAAGGACCAAGGCAGCCAGGCTGAGCTAAGCACATGACCCTAATCTTTGCAGCAACCCTTCCGCTCAGGCAATCTGATCCTCACTTAATAGATGGAGAAACTGAGGCTCACAAAAGTGATGTCTGCCGGGCGTGGTGGCTCACGCCTGTAATCCCAGCATTCGGGAGGCTGAGAAAGGAGGATCCTTGTGAGTTCGAGACCAGTCTGGACTACAAAGTGAGCTCAAGGCTAGCCTGAACAGCACAGTGAGACCCTGTCTCAATAAGACAAGGGCTGGAGATTTAGCTTATCGGCCTAAGCGCTTGCCTGGCAAGTGAGAGGTTGTGAGTTCGATCCCCGGTGCCGCAAAAAAAAAAAAAAAAAAAAAAAAAAGTCATGTCTACAGGCCATGGCTGCCCAGAAAAATCAATGGCAGTGTCAGGACCAAGTCTAGACCTGCCTGACCAGACTCCACCTAAGCATACTATGTGTTAGGGAGATGGGGTCTGACATAACTAGTCGTATCCCCTTCCTGGGCCTTAGTTTCCCCATCTGTAGGGGAAGGAACTGGACACATTAATTTCTAAAGTTCCTTTGGGGCCTACTGAGCCAGGACTTTTAAGATTTCAAGAGGATAAACTGGGCAGAGTGACATGTGCCTATAAACCCAGCACTCAGAAGCCAGAGGCAGGAGGATCACCATGAGTTTCAGGCCAGGGTGGGCTACACATCGAGACCCTGTCTCAAAACAAAGATTTCAAGAGGGTAGAGGGGATGGAGTGGAGCTTATACCAATGGGATGCATAAATGCTCAATAGGTGGAATTCACATCTAAGCTGGGAGGGGGGTGCTGCAGGGGGTGCATCAGCTGCGGCCTGGAGACAGGAACTTGGAGGCCGAATGGTGCTGTGGAACCAGCCTGCACACGAACCCCAGCCCTTCCAGTTCCAGGTTGTGTGACCCTGCACTAGTAGCCTCACCCCCCTGGTTGGTCTTTGGTCCTGCTGTCCATCCTGTTGTCCAGAAGCCTCAAGGGACACTGAAGGGACACCAGCATGAGAAATTTTGCACCTGGTAGACATGGCCTTGCCAACTGTCATGACTGCTTGCTTTTTCCAGGCCCTCTCCCTAAGTGGGTTTAACTAAAGCCAATACTCTTTGCTGCTGGCCTAGAAGCCCAGAGCAGCTGAGAGGAGAGCGGAGGTCTTGGGTTTCTGTTTCCACAAAGCCAAAGCGGAACCCCTCTCCTGGCCGCCTGGGCCACCTCCTCGGCCTGCACTGTGGGCTGGGTGGGCTCCGGTTTCTGAAAGCCGCGTTCCCAGAGGAGGCATTAAGAGTAGAGGAATGCAGGGGGCCTTGAAGAGAAGCTGTCGGGAAGAGTCCCTGACCTGGCCAGCTGCAGCCCAGCCTAGCCCCCACTGGAAAGGAAGGGGAAGGAAATGGAAAGTGGCCAGGCCCTGGCTCCTGGGGGCCTTCCTGTACTCGGAGGCTGGGAATTCCTGCACGAGGAGGGCTGGGAGCCAGGAGCTGAGGACAGTTGGAGAATAAGGAGGATATGGTTGTTTTGGGGGCTCAAAACATCCGTGCGCCAGGCTCCCCATGCAAGGGCACTTCTGGTGAAAATGGAAGGTGCTAGGAATTTATTGAGCAGCTACTGTCTCCTCAGCATTGTAAAAGCCTCTTATCTTGCATAATCCACCTGCAATGGGCCATCCTGTTCCCAGCCAGAGACCAGTCTCAGCAGGAAATCCCACCCCAGAAAAAAAGCAGCAGCCACCACCAGCAAGCAGAGGATTATGCAAGCCTATCCCACCTAATGCAGGGCAGCTCTTTTCTGAGGTTTTTGGGGGAGCCTGGGGACATCACAGAAAGGCTTCTGAGAGCCGGCTGGGCACCTGGTGCCCTCTCCTAGGTCCCTCCTCCTGGAACCTGCTCGTCTTCGTCCCCCATCTCAATCTCTGTATCTCTAATTTCCCCTTTCCCCAGGACAGCCAAGGTTGGCGGCTGTTGAGTACCAATAGTTTCTCCTTTCTTGCTCAAAGTGTCCCTGGAGAAAAACAAATGACATGGTTTCCTCCTAACTGGCCGCAGGCCTCCAGCATCAGCAAATGCCGGGCCCAGCGGGTTTGCCGCAAAGGCCAAAGCGAGCTTCCGCTGCACTTTTATTGCCTGTCTCCAGGGCTGGAATTTTCTCATTTAGTCCATACGACACAGACCTTGCCAATCAAGTCCCTATTCCAGGAGTCAGCGCGCAGAGGCCCTGTGTTTAGCACGCAGAGTTCAACATCCGGGGCCTTTGCAAAGCTGGGATTCAGGCGCAGCTGTGCGGGTCCCAAACGCTTGCATTTCCTGTGTTGCAGGCATGATCGGCGCGGAACGCTCCTCATCTCCAAGGGAGAAACTGGCAGGCTGTCTTGTGCTGCAGGCCTGGAGCAGGTTTGTGCCTGTCTCAAGGTCACATAATAACTGGACACGGTGGTGCATCCCTGTAATCCTAGCATTCGAGGCTGAGGCAAGAAGGTTCAAGTCCAGTCTGGGAAACTTAGCAATTTAGTCAGATCTTGTCTCAAAGTTAAAAAATTAAAAAAAAAATAAAAAATGGGCAGGGTGGGGTGGTAGCTTAGTGTGAGGCTCTGGATTCAATCCCTAATACTGCAAAAGGGAAAAAAAAAGAAAGAAGAAAGAAAGAAAGAATGAATGAATCGCAGCGCCTAAGCAACAAGCAGGGTTTGTGCTAGAACCAGACACCTGATTCTCAAAAAGTCCTTGAGTTTTGGCTGAGCAAACAGAAAGCCTGAGTTCTACTACAGAGGTGGGACCGAGAGCCAGGGGAGTCTGGGTCGCTAGCATCTCCACTGCCGCTGTGTTGGTCCCGCTGATACAGGGGAAGGAAACTCCCAACCTGCTAAATGTCCAAAACGCCTCCTTTGTGTTCGCTAATATTGAGGAATGAATTCTAGGAACAATGGCGGTTAAGAGTAGGAAACATTTATTGAGAGAAAGAAAGCTTCTGTCTACGAGAGACAGAAGGAGTCCTGGAAAATGGGTAGCCCGCCAATGACTCCATTTCTTAAGGGTGTTTTATTGTTCAAAGCCATGAGGTGAAGCAGGTTCAAGGTGGGACAGAACTATAGTCATCTAATGAGATTACAGTGTAGTCGTTTAGGAATATCGATTAAATGGGGATCAAACTGGGAAGCAAGTCACATAGCAAGAGCACATGGGACGGACAGGACTTTCCTGGAAGGGCTGGGTTAACGGGGTCTTGGTCCTCTTCTTGAAGGTGATTGGTGCCTATGTAGCCTATCAATCACTGCGGTGGTTGCTGGAATCCCTAGTGGAAGTATGCCGGTGAGTAATGCCTCTTTCTTGAAGCCTGGCCTTCAGTAAATGCCCCTCCAGGCACAGTTGTCTTCTGCACTGACCTGAGGGCCCAGCCTCGTCAGACTGCCTACAGTATTCCTAAATAACTTAACTATCTGTAATACCACCCCTACATCTGCCTGCCTGCCTCGGTTTCCCTGAATTCTCTTTAGAGGCCCTTGACTGAGTCTCTCTTCTTAGCCCACCCTTGCCAGCCCCTCTGCCAAGGATAGCATCTGGGCCCAGGCCCCAGTCCAGCCCTGCTCCCAGCAGATGTCTGGGGCCTGGAGGTGAGTAGCGTCCAGACCCTGATGCTTCCGTGGTGCAACCTGTTCCTGTGCCAGGTAAGAAATGTCCTGACTGTGTCCCCTTCCCTAGTGCATTCAGGAGCCTCTCTGCCCTCTCCCTTCTCTCCAGTGCAGCCTCTGCTCCAGCCATACCTGGCCAAGTACTGTGCTCAGAAATGGTGCCTGAGCCTATAATCCCAGCACTCAGGAGGCTGAGGCAGGAGGATCACTGCAAGTTCAAGGCCAGAAGGAACTACACAGTGAGACTCTGTCTCAAAAAAGAAAAAAGAAATGATGCCCAGATGGGAAGGCTTCCCAGGCAAAGCCTCTCTGACTTTCTTCTCCCTTCCTGTCTGTCACCTACTTTCTCCCCCAAGCAAGCTACAGGAACTAGAATTCCTCTTCCCCAAGGCAGGTCCTAGAAACCAGAACCTTTTGTTCCCCAAAGTCAGCCATAAACCTAAAAATGTCACCGCCACCCTGCCTTTCTACGTAAGAGCTGGCCAGGAGGAGTTCTCCCATCTACCTTGTTTGATTGTAGGCCCTGAGACCCCTATTCCAGAAAGGACTGTGCCCCGGCCCCTCCAGGGAGAGGACACCTCAGCCTGGAGGGGCCAAAAAGCATGCAGATAGGCAGCGGTTGTGGGGATTGCTTTACCCAGTTTGTTTCCATGAGCTCATACCCTTTCTGTGCAATCGCCTTTCTGCACTGCTGTCCTCGCATCACTGAACCTAAGCCCAAGAATGGATCATCCAACTTGAGTCTTGGGGCTTTGCACTGAAGGCTCTTGGGCCACATAAACTGCGATCAAATAAAAGCACTCTGCTTCTCTTTCGTTAACCTGTCTTTTGTTTTAGGGCTGTGTGTTGGGAGCATTTAGGATGCACAGGAAAGGGATTTATCTGGGTCATCGGGCTTTAATATATGCTGCTTCTGTTTCTGGAGTGCCTTTCACCCCACCTGTCAGAACTTGTATTCATCCATCAGGACCCTAATCAAATGCCCCCTGTCCAGGGCACTAATAATTAGCTGGACTCCCAGAGAGCCTATGGATGGTTTGCAGCAGATAGCCTTTCTGCCTGATCAGAGACTCGATTTCCTGCTGGTAAGTGTTCCCTGGCCCCAGGCTGGGTTATCCTTCCCTTGGTGGGCAGCTCCGGTCACTTCATTCTGTCTGTCTCCCTAGACCATGAGCTCAGAGGGGCAGGGACATGACTGGCTACACCAGTACCCAGGCAAGAGTGGTCACTTTGGCTACAGGTTCGGCTCCTTGGAAGGGAGCTTCTCGGAGCTGGAGGAGTCCTGGGCAAGCTCTTAATAGCTCCTGTTCCCGTGGGAAGTGCTTCCCACATGACACGTGGTCACGTGGTCTCATATCGCCTCATCCCTTCCCTCTGGTGAGTATCGGTCTCATTTTATTTAATTTATTCATTATTTATGAGGTAAAGTCTCACTAGGCAGTTCAGACTGGACTTGAACATACTATGTAGCCCAGGCTGACCATAAACTCATAGTGATTCTCCTGCCTCAGCTTCCCAAGTGCTTATAGGCATGAGGTCCCATGCCTAGCTTGGTCTCATTTTATAGATGGAGAAATTGAAGTGCAGAAAGTGAGGGAAATCAGTTGAGATCATGCAGCAAGTCAGCGATAGAGCTAGGTCTAAATTTGAATTCCCTATTCTTCCCTTCTGTCTCTTTCAACTGCGGGCAGTTTGGGCAAGGGTGGTCTGGGCTCAGGGCATTGAGCCAGGCCTGCAGACCCTGCTCAGGACAGCAGGGGTGAGGGGAGAGGGACAAGACCAGCCTTGCCCACCTGCAGGTGCCCAGGTCACAAGGCTGCCAGGATGGGCAGCCCCCTGCCCTGAGACCCCTTCTGGGGCCTCCAAGTTATTCCCGGCCTTTGGCTGCCCTTGCTGTACATTCCAGACAGGATACTAGGAAGCAGTTCTGCAAAAGATGTGGGACTTTCCAGGATACACCAAAAAGACACAATTTCCCTCCCCTGGGGTCACTTGAATGCAATGTCCCCTGTGACCCAGACACCACCCACAAGCCCCATCTCTGTTCCTCTCAGGAGGATTTCGGCATCTTGGTCATGAGATCTGGGTTCAAATTCTGGCCTGGTGCTTAACTTGTGACGGTGAAAAGCTGGTTTACCTTTCTGACCTTTTGTCTGTGAATGGATTGTTGGGAAGACTCAACAGTGGAAGTATTGAGTCTCTGTTTCCTCCACTAATACAGGTCAAATTAGTATCCAGATCACCCATGTTCTTCTGGAGAAGGTTTGTCCTCCCTGCCTGCCCCTGACAGTCTTGGTAACCTGCAGAGTCACCAGAGAGGACCCCCAGGTTGCCTTGCCTTTGCCTTCACGAGCCATGGCTTCACCGTCGAGCCCCAGGGGCAGGGAAAGCCGGCCTGCCCTTCCCTCTGCCATCCCAGCCTCTCCAGGATTGTGGCTGAGGATTCGTGGCCACTTCCTCTCAATTGCCTGCCCTCCTGAGCCTGGGTAAACGGGTCTCGCTTTACGGAATTCAGACTGCACATAACCCTCCTTGCCTCGCTAGAGCCACCTTCAGGGCTGAGATGTGGGCATTCTGCACCCAGAGTCTTTCCCAGTGCCTTGCCGGTGCTCGGCAGGGAAACTGGTTCCCTTCGTTTTCCTATCGGAGAAGGCGTCCCCTGGGGTCTCCCTCCGCATCCCAGCATGGGGTCCACGGCCCGACAGTGACACCCAATGTGCTCCACACTAGCTGCAGTGCCCTTCTCCAGCTCCAGCTTCCCCGGACACCCAGGGCCCCCAGATGTGACCTAGACTCATCACCTGCATCAACTCCTCTGCCCCAAAACTGCAGATGGGAACAAGCATGGTGGTGACATTAGGACAGAGGTTATCAGTGGACACTGGAGTTCCAGGCCCAGGAGTGGGTGAGGCGGGCACGGTGCTCAGGGATAAAGTGCAAGGAGACAGGGAGTTACCATTGACTCAGCAATTTCACACTTGTTTATATCCAAAAGAACTGAAAATGCATGTTAAAAAAAAAACTTGTACACAAATGTTCAAATGTTCTAGCAGCGTTATTCACAATAGTCAGAAGTAGAAACAATTAAAATATCTGCTAAGAAATGCCTGGATAAACACAATGTGATCTGTGCAGGTAATGGAACATTATTCAGCCACCAAAAGGAACAGGACACTGACACATGCCACAACACTGGGGGACCAGAATACATTATGCTGAGGGAAGAAAGCCCAGGAAAACACCACATGTTGCCAGGTGTGGTCATGCACACCTGTAATACCCGCTCATGGGAGGCTGAGGCAGGAAGATTACTGCAAGTTCAAGGCCAACCTGGGCTACATAGTAAGTTCAAGACCAGCCTGAACTGCATAACAACACTCTCTCTCAAACAGTCATGTTGTGTATGATTCTATTTATGTAAAATGCCCACAATAGGCAAACCTATAGAGATAAAAAATAGGCAAAAAATTGTAACTTTAAAATGGTTTAATTGACAAATCTTTGGTTTTTTCTTTCTTTCTTTTTTTTTTGAGATAGGATCTCACTATGTAGTGCAGGCTGGCCTCGAACTTGCTTAT
>RJWT010032227.1:0-14178 GCA_004365215.1 Cuniculus paca | reverse complement strand
AAAAAAAATGACTAAAATGAAGCTGACTTTCAATACCAAAATCTCACATTAATGCCAAAATTAACCAAAATGGGGAGAAAAAAGAAAACTTGGATGTAACAGAACAACTGCTGTCTAAAAACCAAGAAGTCACCAGGTGTGGTGGTGCACTCCTGTAATCCCAGCACTTGGAAGGCTGAGGCAGGAGGATCGTTGCAAGTTCGAGACCAGCCTGGGCTACAAAGTGAGCTCAAGGTCAGCCTGAACTGCATAACAAGACCCTGTCTTGAAAGAAGAAAGAAAAAAAAAAAACCAAGACGTCCTCAAGCAGTAGCTGCTTTGTGGAAACATAAAGTCTAAGGTGTGAGCCATAAGGAAAACTAGTGAAAAACTGTTAGGGAATTTCTGGAGCAGAAACACATAGAATCATAGATTACAGCCTTGGTTATTACTTGTAACTGAGATATTCTATACAATTCAATTGCGTTTTGGGTGTCTTTTTGTCACAGCGTTGGGGCTGAATGGAAACAACTAGTCTGTGTGAGTATACAATATTAAGTGTATGTATTCATACATATATCGTGTATATATACATGTGGATATATACATATATATACAATGTAAGTGCTCCAGAGGTACAAACCATAGATATAGACACACAAATACACACTTTTGGGAGGGAAGTTTGAGATAGGTTTTCACTATGTAGCCCAAGCTGGTCTTGAATTCATGCCATATAGTACAGGCTAGCCTCGAACTCACAATGATCCTCCTGCCTCAGCCTCCCAAGTGCTGTGATTACAGGCATGCGCCACCATACCTGCTCATACATACATTTTAAACTATTTAGTTGGTAATGACAGAGTTTAGGATTCTCTTTTGCCCACGGCTGCACCCTATTACCACAAGGAGCAGACAGCTGGTGTTAACTGTTGCTGATACTCTGAACTCAGATAACTTCCATCCTAAAAATGGAATTTGAGTGCGGTGGTGCCCACCTGTGATACCAGGAGCTGGGACAGAGAATTGCACACTGAAGTCCCATTGGGGTAACTTAGCAAGACTATGTCTTAAAAAGGGGGGGGCCGGGGTAGGTAGGAGTGGCTGCATATGCGATAACCCCAGCACTCTACGAAGCTGAAGGAGATGGGTCACGAGTTCAAGCTGAGCTTGAGCCATCTAATGAAACCCTATCTCCAAATTAAAACTGAAAGGACAGCCGGGCGTAGAACTCAGCGCAAAGGCCCTATGGTGAATCCCCCTAACCACAAGGTGAAGGTGGAGGCGGCAGCACAGGGGCCTGGGGTGCAGTGGTGACACTTGTAATCCCAGCGCTCTGGGAGGTTGAAGCAGAGGGACCCCAAGTTTAAGACCAGGGTAAGAAATTTCGTGAGACCTTGGCTCAAAGTAAAACATAAAAAAGGCTAGGGAATGTAGCTCAGTGATGCAACACTTGGCTAACAGATGTAAGGCCCTGAGTATGATTCCCAAAACCCCCCAAAAAGACAAAAAGAAGAGTAAGTCTAGAGAGGGGATGGTTTGGTACCAAGAAAAGGTTTCTCTCAATATATCTTTGTTCAGTATATGCTCCTACTGCTCTAAAAACTGACATTACAAAAATTTTATCATATATAGTCAAAATTATCTTTGTGGGGCTTTTTAAGAATTATTTTCTTGACTGACAATGAAAACAAAATTCTCTGCCACTTAATAGCACTCAACAAGCACACACTATCTCTTTTATGATATTTCTTAAAAAGATACTCAATTTCAATGAGTCTCATCATGAGGGATCTAAGTTGATTATCAAAAAAAAACATCAGAAAATGATGGAAACTTGAATAATCAATTCAGGAAGGAATTACAATGCACAAACTAAGTTGAGGGATCATCTACAAAACAATTTGCCTATAATCTTCAGGTGTTGATGTCATGAAGCCAAGAGATTCACTGTCTAAAAAAAGGACCAAGGACTCTATGTCCATGATAAAGGACATTTGTGGACAAGCGTTACATTTGAAGGAGTCCAGGATTAGATAGGAGCACTGTTTCAGTGCCGATTTCTTGATTTTGTTGCTTATCATATAGTATATTGTAAATCAGCCCTAAAGTATTTAGGAGCAACTGGGCACTAGGCAGACAATTTAACTCTCAAATCGTTCAGTCAAACAAACTTTCTGAATTGAACTTGCAATGTTTGTTACTTTGAGATTGTTTCGAAATAGTTTTTAAGTAATGTTTCTTGAAGAAACAACCCTAATCTCTACTTAGTATTTAATAATGGAACCAAAGCAGTCTTAAAACTTGATACAAAGCCATCAAGGGAACCATCCCACCTGCAATCAGCACAGGCTGGGAGCAGCAGCAGCAGCCAGCCAGCCAGGCTCCTGCGCGCCTGCCATCTGGAGAACCTTCACACCGGTAGCCAGCACCGGCCAACAGAAGCGGCCAGCCAGGCCCCCGAGTGCCCAACACCACAGGGGAAACCTTCCCACCCATAGCCAGAGCGGCCCAGCAAAAGCAGCCAGCCAGGCTCCCACAGGCCCACCACCATCAAGGGAACCTTCCCATCGGCAGCCAGTGTGGGATGGGAGAAACAGCCAGTCAAGGCCCCCTATGCACCCACATTATCGGGGAAGCCTCCATGTAGCTGTGTGGTCCAAACAAACCTGCCCTGCACCCCATCACCTCCCCAGCAACCCAGGTTCAGAGAAACTCAGGTGCCTGGCCCATTCCCCCACATTATAGACAGGCAGCCAATGTGAGAAATGCCTGGGACTCCACAACAGGCTGGTCCAGAGGAAATCAGAAAAATGTTGAGAAAGGAGTGAAATGCAATGTCAGACCTCCAGCCCACACAGAACAAGTCTAGGAGACGCAGGCATGGAAGAAACTGAAGTTGCGCACCTGAAATTTCTGAAATGATAGCAACTGAAGTAAAGAAACAACTTTATGAGGCCATAAAAGAAATCAGATCAAAAACAGTATCTCAGAAAAAGAAGAAATGACAACCATAATGAAAGAACTTCTGTGAGACCAGCCTGGGTTACAAAGCAAGCCCAAGGCCAGCCTGAACTGCATAGTGAGACCCTATCTCAAAAAAAAAAAAAAAAAAAAAGAATTTCTGAGCATATCTAAAGAAGACATAGATTTTTAAAAAAAGAATATAGGAAAATGATGGAAACTTGAATAATCAATTCAGGAAGGAATTACAATGCACAAAACAGATTCTAAGAGATATTCAGAAAATTAAAAACTCCATCCGAAAACTGGCAAAACCACTTGAGACTGAAGGTAGACTTTCAAACCTTGAAGACAGGATTGACTTTCAGACAGGACTGCAGATAGCAATTGCAAAAGGAAAGATCTCTAAAAAATAACAAGGAACCAGGAAATAACTCAACAGCTGCAAGATGATGCACAGAAAAATAATTTACAACTTATAGGTATCAGTGAAAAAGCAGGAGTCAACACAAATGACATAAAAAGACTATTTACAGAAATCATAGCACAAAACTTCCCAAGCATGGAAAAAGGACCCGACATATAGATAAGTGAGGGATACAGAGCTCTAACCAGACAATGAAAATAAATCTATACCCAGATGTATAATAATCAAAATCCCAGAAATTCAGCATAAGAACAGAATATTAAAAGCTGTTAGAGAAGAAAAGAAACAGATCACCTATAAAGGAAAACCCATCAGAATCATGGCAGACGTCTCAAAACAAACCATTAAGTCAAGAACAGCCTGGAGTGAGGTATTTCAAGTTCTGAAAGAAAACAACTTCCAATTCAGACTGATGTACCCTGAAAAACTATCTTCCAAAATTAATGAAGAAATAAGATACTTCCATTACAAAGAACTGAATTCATGTCCACCAAACCAAAGAGCACTGAAAGATATTCTAAAAGAAGATAAAAATGACAACTCCAAGAACAGAAAGAAATCACCAAGCAGAGCAAGCAATTAAACAGAGGGGAAAAGCAGGGAACCAACAGCATGAAAATAACATAATAAAGACAAACCAATACCTATCAGTCATAACTATTAATGTAAATGACCTCAATTCACCAACAAAAAGAAACACAGGCAGAGTGGATCAAGAAACAAAATCCATCAATATGCTGTATACTAGAAACACATTTAACTCAAAAGGAAATTCAAAGACTGAAAGTCAAAAGAAACAAAACAGTACTCCATGTGACAGGAACCCAGAAAAAAGCAGGGGTAGCTTATCCATCAACTGCAGAATGGATAAGCAAGCTAAGGTATTTTTACATGCCCAGAAGCTCCAGCCCACCCAGAGACCTGGTAAGCCTAACCTGGGCCAGAGAAGAAGCCACGCCCCAAGGCTCAGTGAACCACTGCTCTGTGCCCTCTCCACCACTCCAGGAACCCCAGATAGGAGGAACCCAGGTGCCTAGCCCAATCCTCTACACCAGGGGACTGGCAGCCAATGCAAGAAACACCAGGGATGCAACAACAGGCTGATTTAGAAAAACACAGGAAAATGTCAAGACAAAGGAACAAAATACAATCTCAGACTTCCAGTCCACCCAGAACAAATTCAGGAGACACAGACACAGTACAAATTAGGGGTCACACACCTGAAATTTAGACTTAAGCTTTTTGTTTTGTTTTGTTTTGTTTTGTTTGTGGCATCAGGGATCAAACTCACAACCTTGCACTTGCCAAGCAGGCGCGTAGGCCACTGAGCTAAATCCCCAGCCCTTGTCTTTTTGAGACAGGGGCTCACTATGCCATTCAGGCTGGCCTTGAGCTCACTTTGTAGCCCAGGCTCGAACTCACAAATGATCCTCCTGTCTCAGCCTCCTGAGTACTGGGATTACACACGTGCGCCACCAGGCCCAGCTAGACTTAGTTCTTGTACTGTCCGGTTAGTTTTACATGTCTATGTCTGATGATCTGGGCAGCCATTTTTAAAATAATAAGATGCATTACGGTAGCCATTGTTAATTTCCTATTATTTTGTTTTGAACTCCTGAATCGTTTTGTTTTGTGGGGGTTTTGCAAACAAAGGGAAAATAAAGGGACACAAACAGCAAGGGTCAGCAAAATGGCTGCTGCCTGACCAGTGTAAGCAAACAGTTTTTTATTGAGAGAACAAAGAAACTCATATTGTGTATGCTTGGATTAATACAACTTGTTTATTATTTGTTTTTATGGGATCTCATGTTTTACCTTTAGGTGATGTTTTAAAGTTTGTACTTTTTGCCAAGACATTGTTAACCACAAGTGTCTGGGACAAGATGGAGTCAGTTTAGCTTTTCTACATTATTTTGTTTTGTTTTATTGGTTTTGTTTTGTTTTGTTTTGTTTAATTATGTCTGACGATCTGGACAGCTATCTTGAAGATAACAAGATGTATTATGGTAGCCATTGTTGATTTCCTATTATCTTGTTTTGAAGTCTTGTATTGCTTTCATTGTTTTGTTTTCTTTATGGTTAGTTCTGTATGTTTTGGTTTGAGTCTTTTTAAAATAAAAATAAAAGAAGTGATACACAGAAAACTGAGTTCAAGCACATTTTTGAAGATTTCTTGGAAAAGCATCTAAAGAGATTTAAAAGTTGCAACAAGGGCTGAGTGTGGTAATTCCACCACTTGGGAGGCTGAGAGGAGGAGCACTGTGAGTTTCAGGCCAAATTCAAGGCCAATCTGGATGACATAGTGAGTCTCTCTGTCTTGGGGGGGAAAAAAGATAACAATGATTCAAAGTTTGCCCCCTGCCCTGTTTTTGGGGGTGGTGGCCAGAGATTGAACCCCGTGCCTATAAACTAGGCTGCAAGTCCAGCCCTTTATTTTTTGAGACATGATCTCGCTAAATCACTAAGTTGCCCAGGCTGGACCTGAACTTGTGATCCTCCTACCTCAGCCTCCCAGTGTGCTATGACTACAGGCATACGCCACCATAGCTGGATCAAAGTTTGCCTTTAAAAGTAAGATGTAGGGGTAGGGATATACAGAGTTTGTGCACAAGGCCCTGGGTCAATCCCCAGTACCGCCAAAAAAAAAGAAAGATGGTCCAAGTTACACTTAACACAATCACATTCACCCTCCACAACACTAATCCAATATTGTTTTTACTGATTCTCTTTATAATGCCAGTTCTCTTTTTGAAAAACCCTAACTTGCAGATACTTGTAATGGGAAAAATATGAACCATAACAAAGTTCTGAGGCAAGACAAGCAATTTGGCATAAACTCTCGGAGAGAAGACTAAGAGAAATGTTAAGGTTATATCATCTCTTACTTTCTCTCTCATCCTTACCCACATACCTGATTTTTTTGGTGTCTGTCTTGTTTTGTTTACATTACTGGGAACTTAACCCAGGGCCTTTGCTCTGAACTAACCCCCAGCCCTGTCTGTCTGTCTGTCTACCTATTTATGAGGCAGTCTTGTTGAGTAGCTAAATTGTCCAGATTGGGCTCCACCTTCCAATCCTCCTACCTCAGCATCTCAGAGTGCTGGGATTACAGTTGTGTTCCTTCACATCAAACTAACATCCCTAATTTTTAATGGCAGAAACAAGTATGTGTTATATGTGCCCCATCTCCCAAGAAGACTGTTCTTGACTGACTTCAACACGGCAAAAGTCACTTTTACAGCGGGTTTCACATACTGTCTGTGACGAAAACTTACTGGGTTTCATGCGTACTGTGTGCTCATGAAAAAGCAAACACAGCTGTCCTGAAATCATTCGCCCCATGGGGTAACTAGTTTGACACTCTTAAGGCGAGATAGCAAATTCCACCAGAATCTCAAGGTACTAGACATGGATCATTTTAACTTGGCAAGCATTTCCTAGAAAAAGTATGTCCTACAATTTGAGAAGGTAAATACAAGCAGCTATTTCTAGTTCCAATGACATAACTTCCTCTAAATGAAACTGTTCACAAAAGTAGAAACATGTAAGTAGAAAAGAAGGACTTATTTTCAGTAAGAGACAACAGGTCATTCCTGATGGGGCACACAAGTTTCTTTTTTAACAAGAAATCGAGTGTGGAATACAATTTGTTTCTTTTAAAATAGAAAACTTTTCAAGTAGAGATAAATACTGGGGTGTTGCAGATACACTTTTACTTACTATGAAAGGACTATGAAAAATGAATCAGTTTTTAATGTTTTTTCCACTTTAGAGCCTGAGAAATTCTAACTGTGGGGTATATCATTTATTATAAAAGAAACTTGATCTATATCAGTATTTTAAAGATTTTAAAATTTAAAATAAAGGTAGAAACCCAAACTTAAAATGTTGGCTTTTAAAAACTGGGACATTTTTACATGAAATTGAGAGGAATTTTCAAATATCATTATCTCTTTGTACCTTTGAAACAACATGCATTTTAAAACAGTGACATACTTTGTTTACGTATAAACATGTTAAGCAAGTTCATAAAAACATACTAATTTTTTTAACTTCATACTCCTCTACTAAAAATGTTTCTTAAGGGGCAACACTATGTTGATTTTCTGGGTGTATGCTCAGTGCCTAGTCACTGCAATATGAGATGATTATTCAATTCATATTTCCCTTTATATTTATAGTAAACCACTACCTCAATAATGCTTCTACTCAGCATCCAGCAGTTTCTCCAATTAATGCTTGTAGGAACAACTGTGGCTATGGAAATCCATTTAAATCAACAATGATTCTTCCCTCTAGAACTCAACTGGTTCGAGAGACAAGAAACAGATTTCCACCCATTACCCACTAGGTCAACACTACTATAAAGCTCTCCGTTAGCGACAATAGGGGATCAGGCACCAAGCAGGAAGCACTCAGCACTACTTGAAAGCACAGTGCATTTGGACCTCCCACATTTACAATTTGGTTTAATTTCATAAAAACCTGGGTCAAGTCACATATTTTATAAATAAAATTGAAGCTCAAAGAAGCTAAGCAACCTGACCAGACTTAAGCTATGAAAAGATCAAGATTTAAATCTAGATTCATCAAACAAAAATCGCATACCTTTACCAATATTATCCATCACCCTAGAACAAAACTGATTTGAACTACTAGGATAAATACACATGACAGAATACATTCATGAATAACAACTTTTTGCTTTAAAGAAAATACAATTACCTGCCCTGCTTTACTGAAGCGATGGCCTGCCAAAATCATATGAAATGCATACTTTCTAACCATGGGACTCTTCATGTTTATAAAGCAATGTGCAGCCTGTTCCAAAAGAAGTGCACTTCGAAGATCAGAATCCTATTGAATGTTTAAAAGAAAAAACGGTTATTTTCACAAAATTAAAACTTAAAAAACATCTGTTAAAAAGTATTTACTTTCTATAATTTATATTTAATGTTTAATCTATAATAAATATATAAAGGAATATTAACAAGCATTTACTTTCCATAATTTATATTTAACGTTTGAGCTACAATAAATATATAAGAGAACAAACCAATCTTGAGTCTTCCATAAGCACAAACTGTTTGAAAATACTCAAAGTATTAACATTTTTACCATGAAATATTTTGCTTTTCATAAAAGCCAATGTCTGATTAAGACAGGTACCATGTAACAAATTTCTGAAGAACTGTAATCCCTTCTCAAATGACAGAAAACTAAGCAGGGAAAGTAACACAGGTAAACTGATGAAAGATAAACCAGGAAACAGAGCAATAGGAAAAAATAGATGTATACGATCTAATCTCTTCCTGAAATAAGTCTGGAACTTCCAGTAGCATATTTCCATCCATCCAAAGGGGCAAAAATACAACAGGATGTAACTAGAGTATGAAATAATCTGATCTACTACTGTATTCTCTGTAAAGCAGCTTGCATTTAAAAGAATAATTTTTGCTCAAAGAGAACCAAAATTAATGATTTTCATGAAAAAGTTCAGAAGGCTTCCCTTTCAAAGATTATCTCATCTGCTACTGTACATTAGTAAACAGTACAACTCAAATTAGTTTCCACTTCAACTGACCCCCTACAACACAACATCTACAAAACCTACATACTACATTCACATCATGAGGACAATCTTTCAAGTAAGTCATCACTTCACAAATACCTGAGAAAGTACAGAAGGTTGCCGACTTAAGTATCAACAACATTTTCAACAAAACTTTCTCTAGGTTTTCAGCTATTCTCAGGCTGAACTTACCATGCCCTTCCATGTGTTCTGCTGCCATTATTTTCCCCAGGGAAAGTTGAAAACAGAAAACATTGACTTTAAGTGCAATAATTTCAACAAATTTTAGTTACATCAAAAAGTGTTCATAAACTATAACCTCCTAGAATGCATTCAGTAAATAACTGGTAGTCATTATTATTTTAACCTCTTCATGGCAAAAACTAAATGATCTGATCATTTCGCTAAGAATTAAGATCCAAAATCTAGTAAGCAGAAAAACCAGAAATATATAGTAAATGCACAGTTTTGAACCAAGGGTTTGTGTCAGAATGATTTAGGGGATCTTGGGACCTTTTTGATTTTTTAGAAAAACATTTTCTTTTTAAAAACTATTAAAATGTGTTTTTAAAAGAATATATGAACAACAGTATCTTTCTTTCCCATTCCATGCTTTACCTCACCTGACAGACCTATAACCACTGTTTCTACTATAGTGCTGATGTGTTCCACTCCCTACTTCCAACTGCATATGCTTACATGCCAGTATGAATGCTTCATAAAAATACATATACATTTCTACACACAGGTGGTGTCATGTCTTTTTCACTTAATATTACAGGCATCTTTTTAAGACATCATATTTCTCATTTCTTTTAAACCTATTCTGTACTCTTAATATTAATATAGCACACATGTAAACATCATATTGTTTCATTAGTGTGACAAGCTGAAAGAAAAAACATATATATGTACATGTATAAAAAAAGAAAAAAAGAAAAAAACATAATATAGCACTTCATTGATAAAATACTGGTTTTTCTGTTATTACAAAAATACACTTCAGTAAGTATCTTTATGAAAACATTTGAAGGCCAGGTGTGGTGGTATATGCATATAATCCCAGCACTCAGGAGGCTAAGGCAAGATGACTGTCACTAGTTCAAGGCCAGTCTGGGCAACTTAGTGAGTTCAAAGCCAGCCTGAATTACAAAGCAAGAGCCTGTCTCAAAAAAAAAAAAAAAAAAAAATTGGGTAATTACTCAAACATTTTTATTAGACAAATTTCTGCAAGTAGAACCAGAGTTAATGTGAGAGGTATGCTTATAGTTCTAGTCCTAATCAAGGCAGCCAAACTTCTACCAAAAAAGTTAGCATCAATATATACCTCATCAACAGAGAATGGATTCACATTCTGTACTCTACTCAGTGGAAAATCTTTCAATTTTACATATCTAAAAGAAAAATGATACCTTGTTCCTCAACATATATTCCTTTAATAATAAAGATGCTATGTCTTTTCACATATTTAGGAGATCTTTGCACTTTTGTCCTATGAATTGCCAATTTATACCATTTTATGAATGGGTTTTTGTGATTTTCCAGGTTGTAAGAGCCCCGTGTATACTTAGCCAATATTAGTCCTTTGTCACACATTTTGCAAATATTATTTCCCAGTTTTGACATGAAAGAGTTAGACAATTTCTGTTTTTATGGTTTTAAGATAATGCATCAAGCTATCACTCCCAGACTTTAAAAAATATTCTAATATTTTCTTCCTCCAATAGAAATTCTTCAAGATGTATACATTGATAGAAATAGATATATGTTTATCTTTTTAAATCTATCTTTTGTAACACGTTGGTTTCATTTTTAAATTATAACAATTTAGCTGTAGTATATTATCAAATAATAAATAAGGTAGAATTTTAAACCAAATATTTCTTGCTTTTAAATAGTTTTCAGATGTCAAATACCATTTACGGAACAGCCTTAGCTTTACCACAGAATTGGTTTTGTTTTGGTTTGGTTTGGTTTTGAGACAGAGTCTTGCTATGTAGTCCAGGCTGGTCTTGAACTCGTGGCAATCCTCCTACCTCAGTCTGCCAACTGCTGAGACTACATGCTTGTGCTACCACCACACCTGGCCCCACTGATTTTATTTTTTATTTTTTATTTTTTTTGCAGCACCGGGGATTTAACTCACGACCTTTGCACTTGCCAGGCAGGCACTTAGGCTGCTGAGCTAGATCCTCGGCCCACCCCATTGATTTTAAATGACACGTTAATCATATGCAGTATTTAATTTTCTATTCCATGTATTTGTCTACCCTTGTCACTTCAAACAGTTTAATTTCTGAAGACTCATTATATACTTAGTATTCACAACTGATAATGTCTTACTTTAACTATTTCAGTTACATTCAGGTCTCTCAATAGTTTAAGTCTTACAAATTTCTTAAGTTTATTCTCAGCAAATGCATGCAGAGAGATACACACAAAGCATAGGCATATATATACATATATATATATATGTATATATATCAAATATCATTAAACTGCAAAACTGGAATAGAAATCCTATTAAAACAAGGAAGATGCCCTGGCTATTTGTCACAGTTTGTAAATGATCTTAAAGTACAATCAATCCACTGAAAACCAGCATAGCACAATAAACCCTTAGTATTCTCGAATTTGACACTCAAGGACTGGCCAATTCAAGGGAAACCTGCAAGTTCACAACACGAATTAATTTAGCTCATCCACAACAGACTGCTGACTGAGAATCAGTTTGCAGAGCTGAACATTCTGCTTTCGTATCTCACTGCAGCTTTAATCTTATTAAATCCTCGTAACTCGAAGTGGTAAAAGGATTGTTCTGAAAATATAAGATAATCCTGAACAATAACTACCATCAGTGTTGGCAGAGAAAAATCAAAGGATTTTACACAGTGATGATTTTATCCTGAAAGCAGAGACTGAATAACTGAAGAATAACATATAGGGCAACCCACTGGGGACCCCTTCTGTCTCTCTCTCAGACAGCTTTCTTTCTCTCAATAAATATATCCTGTTCATTAAAAAAAAAATACATATATATATATATATATATATATATATATATATATATCATGAGGAACTTAGAAAAAAATTTGCAATACCAACTTAAGCAGTACCTCAAACCTAAGAAAATTCTGCCACAGTCAAGAGAGAATTTTAACAAAACATGAAAAGTTTACAGTAACTTAAAATATGAGGACATGTATCGGAAAAAACACTCTGAAGCAGAGGCTTTGATACGGTTTGAATGTATCCCTCAAATTTCATGGGCTGGAAACAACCACTGATGCAAAGGTGCTAGCATGTGGAACCCAGTCTGAAGGGATTAGGTCCTGAGGGCTCTGTCCATGTGAATGGAGTAACAACATTATCACTGGAGCAGATTTTCTGGAGAGTAGATTTGCTATCAATGAGTTCTGCCCACTCTCCCTTGTCCTGCTCTAGCACTCTCATTCTTCCACCTTTCATGCCAAGAAGGAGAAGAATGGAGCCCCTCACTAGATCCTAGTGCTATGACCTTGGACTTCTACCTTCAGAACCATGAACCAAGTAAGCTTCCGTTGCTTATGAATTGCCTAGCCTAGTGTTCTGGTACAGCAACACAGAACAGACTAAAATAGGCCTCAATTAAGTGTTTCACAGAAAGTTTCATTAAAGGTACTAGTTGCAGCTAATTAAGAGAATTTTCAAACAAAAGATTTTAAGACTTTGTGCATAACTGTAAAGTTAATAATAGGAAAGGTGCTCTCAGCTGATCAATTTCCTATAGCTACAGTTACTCTCAGTTCAAGAAACTTATTACCAAAAAGAACCTATTTCAATCCCTAGAAGCTGCTCTATTATATTTAAACACAGTAAAAGATGAAAAGGGTTATAAGACCAGAAGTGTTCCACACAGACACAGCAGGGATGCCTTAAGCACCAAACTTGAGTATACTGGTCTCCATGATGTTAAGTGCGGCAGGTTCCATCAGTAGGCTGGCTTTGTGCTGCCATTCTAAATCCCAGGGCAAAAAATAGCAGAATCTACTTGTTCATAAATTTGCAGTGCAAAAAAGTAAAAGCAAAGCACAATTCTTCTCACCAGTCTCATAGCTGATTTTTATTACACTAATATTAGCAAAAATCTAATATGATTCACCAATGTCAAGACAATGTTCTCTGCACTCAAAATCAATATTTTTCAATATACTGTATTATACCACCTTTCTAATAAAAGTACGTAAAATAAATTATTGGTTAAGATTTAATATAACTTTATATAGAAATATGCCTAGCAATCTTTATTTTCAAATTATTACAAAGAAATACATGAAAACCACAAAAGAAGAGCCCAGTAAGAATCACAATTTGTGGGAAATGCACCAGTATCTGCTCCACCTGCTGCCCAGAGAATGACAATGACACATCTAGACTTTCATGACAAAATAAATCATTCAGATTTAAAAAAGAAAAGTGAAAACAGTTGGAAAAGAGAAAAACTGACAGAAAATAGTTGGTTATAATGCAAGCAAAATTTGCTCCACAGAAATTTTATTCACAAGTGATTAAAAGGCAATTAAAAGCATTTAAGCAAGAAAATAAATTTTACTCAAGCTCCTGGATCATATATTGTTTTAACATTCACTCACATGGCTAGATTGGAAAACAGAGAACACACTCAAACCCAAGACAAAGTTATCCGTCCTAACAGAGAACAGCAACACAGTCAAGAACACATATTCGGCATTACCAGATAGTTTACATCTGGCATCTGCTCAAACTTACAAATTGGTGTCCATGAAATATCAATCACTCAACATTTTAAATATCACCCTTGGAAACCAATATATCCTACAGAAATATTTTAGAAGAATTCACAGTTCAGTTCAACAAACATCTGTAGAATATATGTGACAAACCCTGCGTTAGGTACTAGGAATACAAGTGTAGAAGACAACACATTTCCCTCCCTTGAGGAGCTAACAAATTAAACACAACTTCCAATATAATACAATAAGACAAGTCAGGTTTTATAGCACTATGTAAGAGTAGAAAAGAGAACCTGGAGCAGTGAGAAAGACCATCTGAAGGACAGACTAATACCAGGACTAGTAAATTAGGTGAAGCAAGAAGAAAAAGGCCACAGTCCAGGAAAAAGATAAAGATGTGGCCTAGGATTGTACTGTAGTAAAAAAGAAAAAGAAGGGCAACAGGGAAGAGGTCAGTAAACTATTTTGAGCTTTAAATGAAACTA
>RJWT010032226.1:0-14199 GCA_004365215.1 Cuniculus paca | reverse complement strand
AAAAATGATGGGATAATGGCAATGGGTCTTTTACTGTATTAATATTTAAACATTCACTGCATTTTTCCATCATACCTTATTAGTCCAAATGAAAAAATATCTATGAATGTGTTATCATCCAAAAACATAGTGTGAATATTTGTGAATCAAAAATTCTAGATGGCATTATAATTATACAAACTAAGAGGCTTTCATTTTATCGTTTTGTCCAGGATAAATCAAATGATCCAAAAACAAATACAGATATAAAGCCTAAAAACAAAAAACATAATTAATAATGTGGACCTGAGTGACATCAAAATGTTTACCCTAAAATTTTTTAAATACCATCTTTTTAAATGTCTAATAAGCAGCACAATAATGATAACAGCTTATAAATTCCAGAAAGTGGGAAAAGAACAGATAATAATCTCTCATTTCAGCACAATAAAATTAAGGTTTTAAATTAATAACAAATTCAGAAAATGAGAAGCCTCTTCCACTAGAAATTTTAAAACACTTTCACAAGCTTGGCAAAGGTGAATAAACCAAAATTGCACTATTCTTAAGAGTATAACAAAAAAATTACTAGATGCTATACCCACCCTAGGATTAAAAACTACTTTAGCAGGAGAAAAAAATTAAATTGCTGCCATTATTAACAGAAAATCAAAGAAACATAAACACTCAACTATGAAATCACATGAGAGGAAGGAATCTCAAAAAATATGTAAATTCTTACATTAAATTACCTTCATATTTCACGAAATATGAAATATGTATTAGGAATGAAATATGTATTTTATGAAGAAATCATAGTAAAACAGACACCAGAGGAGAAAATCTAATACCTATAAATTTCTATAGAAGTAGAAAGGCTGTTAACCCAAACTCAATACACTTGCACCCAAATAATTTCATGAGACAATTCTTTAAACCTACAAATGAATAACATAATATCAATGCTTATATTAAAACTGTTCAAGAACGTAGTGGGAAAACAACACCTCAGGTTTCTTTGTAAAACAAGTACGATACTGTTGCAAAAGTTGCAAAACTTTATGGAATAGCAAAATCAATCCAAGCAATACATTTTTTAAATTAATATACTAAGATTAAACAGAGTTTATCCTAGAATGCAAGAATGATTCAACATCAGGAAATTTTCATGTAATTCATAAGACAGACATAAACAGAAAAAAAATTCTAACATTGATAGTCATCATATATATTGTATGAATAAAAAATAGCATTTTATCTAAAGAATTTTGTTAATTGACAAAATTGAACACAGTCTTCAAAGAAACACTGGAAGTATTCTCAGTCAAATCAGAAACAAGGCAGGGGTGGTAGGCAGCACACACCTACAATCCAAGCACCTGGAAGGCTGAAGCAGGAGAATCAAAAGTTGTAGGCCAGTCTGCATATTGAGCTTAAGAGAATGAAATAAACGGCACTTTGAAAAGAAAAAAGTGGCTCTCCTCCCCATATAGACTATAATGGTCTATAAAAATTGTTGACACAACTTTTAAGACTTCTATGAAAGAACTGTATACCAAGCTGATGAACTAAAACTTCAGCTTTGTTAGGATGTCAAGTCTCTCAAATTTACCTATATATTCAGTGCCTTCCAGTCAAAATCATAGCAGGATCTTGCAGAAATTGACAACCGATTCTAAAATTCATATGAAAATAAGCTTCAAATAACTCAAACAACTTTGAAAAAGAACAAAGCTGGAAAGTAAACAACCACTCTAAATTCTAGATTTATTATGAACAAAAGCATCTGACTTGTACTCAACTAAAGACAAATACATCAAGGAAAAAATGCAAATGGTTTACAAATAGGCCTAAAGATATGTGAATACTTAATTCTTTATAAAGGTACAAAATTAAGTCAATGAAAAGGATAGTTTCTTCAATCACTGGTAGTATAACCACTGGATATCCATATGCAAATTAAGAATCTCTATCAACAAATGAAAAACAATACAAATGACTGCAAGATAACTAAATTATCAAAATTGTACTACTGTAAAAATAAAGAATGAGGCTGGGCATGGTGATGAAGGACTATAATTCCAGCACTTGAGAGGCAAAGGCAAGAGGATCACCACAAATTCGAGGACTGCCTGGACTACACAGTGAGCTCAGGACCAGCATGGGACTACATAGTAAGACCCAGTCTCAAAAATCCAAAAAGAAAGAAATAAAGAATGAAGGCAAAATCTATGTGCTAATATTGGGGCAAAAGGACTCAAGAAAACACTCGAGTCTAAATAAATAAATAAATAAATAAATGAATGAATGAATGAATGAATGAATGCATGCCTGAGGCTCTGGGTTCAATATTCAGCACCACAGTAGGAAAGAAAAAAAGGTGTTTTTTGGTTTGTTTGTTTTGTTTTTTCAGACAGGGTCTCACTATGTAGTCCAGGCTAGTCTTCAACTCATGGGGACCCTCCTGCCTCAGGGTGCCAGGATTACAGGTGTACACCAGCTTAAGAAAGAAAGTTTTTAGAAAAGGAAGATACGGAATAGTATGAAGGAGGTCAGTGCTTTGTTTGGGGTAGAGGTGGTAATATAATTAAGTGTTTCACTTATTTATGCATAAATTATGAACAGATAAAAATAGCAATGATTATTTTTCTAAAACAATGAAAAATAGATGAAGAATGTTACCATATTTAATCTACTTAAACAATTCTTTTTCAGTTGACCTTCAAACTGGAAATGTAAACAGAATTGTAATTTGAAAACTTGCTACTTATTATGACTACACTGAATTTTTATTCCAACTATGTACTATATTAAATTAAAAACCAAACAGTTCATTATCCCCTCATTATCTCTAATATATCAAATTACACAAAATGACATTGTTAATAAAGCTGTACTAACAAAGTCAAACCAAGATTTGTAGATATTCAGAACATTTTAAAAATAAAAGATACACAGAATTGAAATGCTATTACTTTCTACAAAAACTATGCATGTTCCATAATTAAATTTTTAAGCCACATAAAAAAAAATCACCATTCTTCAAGGAATGATACATACTCCCCTTTAAAATGTTTTATCACTCTGCATATCACTATTTTGCCATTCCCATTAGCAAAGATAAATATAAGAATTTATAGCAATAACATATAAACTGTAAATACCATCCTATACTGGTGTGCTAAGAATGTTGCTGCAAAAATGTGTTTTCCTTTTGGGTTTTATGATCAAAAACATCTCAGTAAAAGTAAAGTAACTGAAGGCAATCAGGAGCAAAAGAGGGTTTGAATAGAGGGTAGGGGAATGGGAAAAAAAAAGAATCAAATTATATCATGTACAGGTACAAATTCCCCATCATAAATGTGATCATTATGTATACCGAAAATGTACCAATAAATTTAATTAAAAAGAATAGCTGAAGACAAAAAACAATAATAAAAACTGAGAGGTAGGATTCTCATATTTAAAATTCCAAATAGCAGAATTGCTTTACCAAAGTATCCTGTGAATTAAAAAGGAGTTGTATAAAGAAAAATACCCTGTGTCTTTCTTTGAAAAATTACATGAAAAGTTGTTCTACATAACTGTTTCAGTTCTAAGAACTGGTCTGAGGTCACACACAGGCAAATACAGTCTTCTCCCAGTATTCTAAGGGAATTGAGTCCAGAATCACCACAACTCCCCACTAAGCCACCTCCCAATGCATCCCAAGTAGACATCCAAAATCAGTAGATGCTCAAGGCCCTTATGAACAACAGTACAGCTGGTACACACAGCCTATGTACATCCTTTCTTTACTTTATATCATCTCGGTGATTTTAAACACCTAATGTTACATTGTATTGTTTAGATGATGACAGGATAAAAAAGTTCAATACAGACATGTTTTTCCTCAAATATTTCCCACGTACAGTTGGATGCAGAACCCGCAGATACGGAGGACCAAATGTATTTCTAAGCAGCACTGATTTTGATTAATAGCATTATACTATCTAAGACACTTTTTCTTAAATACTGAACTTTAAATTATGACAGTACATGCTGTCAGCTTTATTTTTAAAATTAATTTAGCTTCTGCTCAACTTTTATACTGTATTTAAAATAAAAATGTTAAATGTATCTTTAGCCTACCATTAGGCAAGGTACAGCTGTACACAATCTCGTTGGCCTGTAAAATCCTTACTGCCTAAACAGACACAAAAAACATTCAACAACAGTCTCCTGCAAAGCAAGTGCAACACCAAATATTTATAAAGGGAGAATGTCAAGTTTGTATCTATTAAAATGAAAAAGATATGAAGTCAACAGTACAGGAATTACTGCTAATAATACATCCAAAAGTTAAAAAGTTAGCAAATTAATAGATTTGCGCAGAAGTAGATAAAACAAATATTTACATCATCTAGGGTGTGAGGTGATTCTTAAAAATAAACTTAAAACACAGTTGCATATATTGTCATATAATTATAACATAAACACAGCTTCCTGTACAAATAATACTTTCTGGGTTGAATATACACAGAATCGTGATGCTTCTTTATGGCAACAATTATACGAATGCCCTAAACCTGGCATAGAACAGTAGTTGTCAGTATTTTATAAACTAATATTCCAAATGTAACTTCCTGGATGCCCTGTGCAATTTTCATGTAAAAGCACCAGTACCTCCTTATTCTCTTCTAATCTATATATTGAACACACAATAAATATAAAAAGAAAAAACTGGCTCCTAGAACAGGTTTCTAAATTCAGGTATACCACTCTTTGAGGCTTCTAAGGAAATGGTCAATATCCTTTTGAATGTCATATGTGACACATTATCCTTTTTGAAAACCTCTAAAAAGTTTTAAATGCTTATCAGCACACAATCAAGTATAGGACCATGTGGTATGCATGCTCAAAACACGTTAACATTTTGGTAAGGAAAGCAGATTTTATGACTGTTAATTAACATATCTGTACAGATCAATGAGGTTTGCTGAAAAAGTTAACCACTGCCACACACAGATATTCAAAACTGTGAATAAATAAATAATAAAAGGAGGAGGGAAAAAGAGAAGGAAGTAAATTAAGAGATGGATTCAATGAATCATAGACTAACAACGGAGAAAAAGAACACACTATATGTAATTTGTATACAAAGAAATAAAGAATCCCACCAAAAGCATTGAGAAATAAAGAACATTTTAACAAACAGTCAATATGTAGTATATATGTCATATCCTAACAGCAGAAATTCCAAGGTACACTTGCTTTCAAATGTTAAGATACGCTCAATATCCTAGTAAGAACAAATAGTACAGTGGTAATAACAGTAATACCTATAGGTGTGATATTAAAACTAAAAGTGATAAAAGAAAGGGGAAATGAAGCATAAACAGAAGTAATGCCAATGAGAGATTTTAAGTAAAAAAGAAAACACAGTAAGTAGAAAAAAATGCAAGATACTAGATAGTCTATGGAAAAAGAATACAACTGCAGGACAAAATGAAAGATTAAAAAGAGAGTATTTAGCCAGTTGTGATGGTGCACACCTGTAATCCCAGCACTCAGGAGGCTGAGGCAGGAAGATCACAAGTTCAAGGCCAAAGCACAAGTTCAAGGCCAGCCTAAGCTGTACAAGATCCTATCTCCAGAAATACAAAAAAAATTAAAGATAACAAATATGAGAAAATAATTTTAAAAAATATTTTGGAGATTAAAGGCTTCTTGAGCAAGATGAAAAATCAAGATCTAAGAAATATATTGCCAAATTTATCTACATAAAAACTGAACTTCTTTTATGGAAAACACCACACAAAAATTTAAATAGCAACAGACTAAGCAAAAAGTATTTATAAATTCACAGAATAAAATTAATAACTGGCATTTACTGGATGCTTCTTACACATCCAGCACTTTTCTAAGAGCATTTTGTACAATGTTTCATTAAATTCATGTCGCAAACCCTTAATTTATAATCTCAAATTACAGGTGAGTAAACCTTGGCAGGAAAAATGTTAAGTACCTTGGAAAAGATTCTGAACCCAATAAGAAGCAGAGCAAGGGAATACCTTAGTCCTCTACTCCAGCAGTAGAACTCATAGGTCACCTACACATCTGAGTACTTTGCCTGGTGTAGGCCAGGAAGGAAAGAATCGTGAGCCACGAGAGACAGAAATGAGCTCTCTCTGGATAAGGAATGGCGTTATTTGGAAGGCAGTTTATCATCCAGAATCTTCACACCTAAAATTCTACTCCTTCTTATACTGAAGAAATACCCATATAACCAAATAATGGAACAATGTTGATAATAGCAAAGTCCAGAAGCAATCTAAAATTAGTCTACTGATAATAAAATAATATATGGTAGATCTTGACTGTCAATACCATGCAAAAAATAAGATAGCAAATTCTATGGACTGACATGGAAATATCTTTAAGCCATACTATTAAGAGAAAAACACAACAATCACAGAATATTTGGTATAATCAATTTAAGTGTCAAAACCACAAAAATAAGAATATATATATATATATATATATATATACACACACACACAATTTTTTAATAAGGATATGTACCACATCATGCACTGTTAACATTCAGGAGTAGGAGCAGATCTAAAAATGATTTCACTCAATACGATTCTTAAGATATTTATAGTTTTGTAAAAAACAGTATGGCTGGACATGGTGGTATATACTTATAACCCCATCACTCAGGAGACTGAGGCAGAAAAAAGGCAAGTTTGAGGCCAGCCTAGACTATATAGCAAGTTCAAGATCTGCTCAGTTTCAAAAAATAATAATGATGATGACATTGATGATAATAACAATATTGACCAATGGCCATGAATCAAAAACTATTATCAGAAACAAGGAAGCAACCTACTTTAAGTTTCCATTACTGAGAATATTACTAAACAGGAAAAGCCTGGGAATCACATCAATAGTGCTATATCTCATTCACTTATTTTTGATAAAGTCAAGGCAACTGGGCTCAAATTGTTCATACTCCTCTCACAAGCTGAACTATGATACATGTATTAGAAAAGAAAAATAACTGAGTACAGTGGCATATGCTTATAATTTCAGCAACTCAGGAGGCCAAGGCAGGAGGATCATGAGTTCAAGACCAGCCTGGACAGCTTTAGCAAGACCCTGTCTCAAACAAAAAAGAAAAAAAAAAAAGTAAACATTACCTTTCTTGAAGCATGAATGTCAAAAAATGGCTTATTTCTGACACTAAATGGTTCCTGTGTTTTGTCAATGAGCCCACTCTTGATTTTTTCATGTCGAGGATTTATAATTTCTCGTTCTATACACTGCAGACGAATATTAAAATCACAATCTCCAACTGGCTGGGCCTGAATTATAAAGACAACTTTTTAATTTCAAGCCCCAAAAATATTTTATCAACATAATTAAGGCTGCTACCTTGTATAGAGTGGCATGCCCGCCCAAATAAGTTTGACTAGTGATACACACGTCTAATAGAAGTACACAGTTATTTTAAAGCCGTTACCTTCATAAAACAGAAGACAGTGACATAAATTTACCATAAATCAATCCAAATATTTCACATTTGAATTAAACCATTAGTACACTGACTAGTCATTTTTATTATTTACAGAATTCATTAAAAATCTGTAAGCAATCCATATAATGAGAATGAGTAAATGACACATCAAAACAACCAGCACAGTCATCTAACACTTTACAGTGTCAAGAAGACATTTCTTAAATACATCTCACCTCTAAAAACTAATAGCAAAATTTTACATAATATGTTCAAATTTATGTACTTATTAGAAAGGTAAAGTTGTCTTCTCCCCCAAAAAACTCCGCTTTGAGCATCCTTAAAGCATGTATGATTCGAGCCATAAAATACAAACTGAGAATAAGATGAGAGAAGGAACTTCCATTGGATTTCCAATAGAAACAAAGCCATCCCCACCCCTTAGGTCTACTTACAGGCTAATGAATGTTATTCCAGGATCTGTAAAAAGATTAGCCAACTCTGGAAAGCATTATTTTTCAGGAATATAGTAAACACAAACATGAAATGAAAATTTGATGTTTTCTAGCCTTAAGGTTCTTTCTTTCTTTCTTTCCTTCTTCCTTCTCTCTCTCTCTCTCTTTCTTTCTTAGTTTTTTAGAGACAGGATCTCACTATATAGTCCAGGCTGGCCTTAAACTCACTAGGTAGCCCAGGCTGGCCTCAAACTCGCAGTGATCCTCCTGCCTCAGTCTCACTCGAACTTGCAGCAATTTTCCTGCCTCAGTGTCCTAAGTGCTGGGATTACAGGTATGCGGCACCACAGCCAGCTGCCTTGAGGTTCTTAAATTTGAAACTCTATGTATGAAATATACAAATTCAATGCAAAAACTGAGTTACATACATTGAAAATTTCCAGAAAAATTTACTCCCAAAAAATGCTCAAAATTTTAAAACTTAAAATACTTTTATTTCCAAAATTCTTAAATGGTTTCATTCTGACTTGAACATTAAATGGTATGATTTGAATAATAAATGTAGAGAGAGAAATGACTATATCTTTTCAAAGATGTACACTGCTGAGTTTCTTTTATTTACAAAAGCTATGTTGTACTGCCTAAGTAATTTAGACATTCACATTGTAATTAAACATGAACAGGAAGACATATTTGTGTCTTCAAGTTATACATTCAATGCCTCATAATTATTTCTCTTTGGAGGGTTTTTTTAATTCATTTTTTAAGAAATAAAGTTGGCCTTTTATTTTTAAATAGAGTACAAGATAACTAAGTCATTTTTTAAGAAGTAATTTCCATTTTACATAATGTTTTCTCATTCTACCAGTTAAACTGTTTTTCTTTATTCAACTGAAGTTAAAGAAATCTTAAGACAAATATATATGGAATATATTAGGCAATGCAAAAAAGAAAGAAGATTCAAAAGTATTAATAAATAAGATGTTCAATAAGTGTACAATATGTACACACATACAACCTGAATAACAATTTTTCTTTCCTATTATCTGAAGCAGTAACAAAAATACTTGGTTGAAAATATACTATTATTCCAGTGACAATTTTTATTTTATAAATTAATAATTTTCTGCATTACAAACCAGGTATGATAGTGTTCACCTGTAATTCCAGCACTCGGCAGCCTAAGGTAGGAAGACAACAAATTCACTGTCGGCCTGGCTATCAAGCAAGTTTAAGGCTAGCATCAATTACAAAGCAGGACACTATCTCTTAAAAAAAAAAAAAAAAGAAAGGTACTTACATTAAATTTAATTATGTCATATATCAAATATCTAGGAACCGCCTGTCCATTTACTCTGTCAATAATCATTTCCTTGAAAGACAATAAGCAGAAAAGATTAATTTTTCCAAATTTTAACACTAATTTCTATATTTAATTGAAATATATCATACACACAGAAAGCACATAAATCACACACACGTTGATGGAATTTCAAATTGAAGACACTTGTACTAAGACTAAATCAATAAACTGTCAGCACCTAAAAATTCTCATTCTGTACTTAGAACATATTGAAAAACAATCATGGTAGTATCTCCTGTTTTTCTACATAAACTACATTTTGTTTAATGTTCAAATTACTAGACAACATTTAAGAGTAAAGAGACAACAAATTTTAATTTCTAAAAAGTAGGGTCATTTTTATAAAGTTTTACTGAACAAATACTGCCTTAAATTTTGTTTCAAGCTAATTACACTTTAGTCAAACTGTACAACTGCAAATGGCACACTTATTATAGATTTAATTCCGTCTTTTTTTTTTTGGTCTCATAAAGAGATTTCTGCAAATCTATCACAGTCATTAAAAAGTCAAAATAAACTATATACTCAACAGTAAGAGATAAGAACACTGAAGATAATGACAGATATATGCAGATACATAAAATGTTGAATTTTACAAAATTTTAATTCTTAGTAAATTTTTGGCCTAAAAGTATTTTTCTTTCTTCATATTCCTCCTAGAGAACTAGGCAGGTTTTCTTGCTGTCCAATTTCATGACAAAAATTCACATACAGGGTGAGGACATAGCCCAGCAGAAGAACACTTGGATAATCCCCAGCACCACCAAAAAGTAAATTACGTTAGAAAATCCACACAATGCAGCTCAGTGGTACAGTGCTTGCCTAGGCTGAAAAAGAGCCAGCAGTCTACTCACAGTCCAAAAAAGTAAAATTACAAAAAACATTGATTTTAGCTAGGCTTGATGGCACATGGCTGTAATCTTCGCACTCCAGCAAGCCGAGGCAGGTGAGTTGCAAATTAGAGCTCCACCTGGGCAACTGACTTGACAAGACCCTCCATCAAAATGAAAAAATTAATGACAAGGGCTGGAGCTAGAGCTCACTGCAAAACTCCTGGTTCAACCAGTTTGGTAGGGTGGGGGTAGGGGAGGCCTGATTTAAGAAAAATATACTTTGTTATTGCAAGAAAATACTATAAATCAATTTCTTTCCTAAATGTGTTCAAGATAAACATTTACTTATAGTTATCATCTTTAACCCAAAACCTGACATAAATTAAATCACTTATTTTAAATTGTTTATTGAAATATTTTTATTTAAATAATTGAGCACTTTATGCAGAAACAAGGCGGTACACCAATAACAACTTCAATTAATTATTCTCTTCCAAAGAATTTCTCTCCCAATACTTGATAAAATGAGCAAAACTATACATTACTTTAAACATTATTTTCGAAAGCCAAAAAGAAAATGTATAATCAGCAAACAAAACAATTGCAAAGAAATAAATAAACTGGTAGTCTTTAAACTGATAGCCAAGAAACTACCAAGAGTGCAGTGAAAGAGACTCAAGTGGGTTCAGGTCCAGGGCCATTCAATCCCTACAAGCCCTACTTGTAAAATGACAAATTCCTGATAATTTTCACTATTACAATCAAATATAAATAAGCAGACTCAGTGGTTATTCTTGTCATCACCTTTCCCTCTCCAGACTAAAGAGTAATAAAAATAGTTAAAACACGTTCTCTGTATGAAGTAAAGGCTCTAGGAATCCACAATGCAGTGGAGAAATAATGTATTACTTCCAAACTAAGTGAAGAAAACATTCACCAAAAGTTCTTCAAAGAGAGCAAAGCTTATGGATTCTAATGAAGACCAGGTCCCTTAAATAGTGAGAATGACTGAGTTATTCTCAATGATCCCCAAGTCACAACTGCCCATCCCTACAACTGCCACAATTGCCCTAGGCTAAAAAAAAAAAAAAAGAAAAAAGAAAAACCAGTAAACATAAAATACAGCATGCAACTTAAAAGTTAGTCAAAAGGGCCGGGGATCTAGCTCAGTGGCCTAAGTGCCTGCTTGGCAAGCACGAGGTCGTGAGTTCAATCCCTGGTGCCGCAAAAAAAAAAGTCAAAAAAACTGGCACTGTGGTGTACTACTGGTGGATTTATAAAATGGTAAGTAACTTACTCTGGAAACCAGGATATTTTTGAAAATGAAACAGACTGTTCTTCGTAATTATACTAAACAACAGGTGTATACCTATACCATCTCAGTCAAATTAGGATAGATTGTATAAAGCACTATTTTATTTGAAGAACAAGAAAAAGCTTGCTAGTAAGGTATATGACTACCACTAGTTTAATCCTAGAAGATGTGAGAGAGATTTTCCTAGCAGGACAAATGATGGGCAAAATGGTATTAAGAAAACCAGGAAAAAAGACGGTAGGCAGTAAATTTTCCAAAGATCAGTATAGGTGAAATTTATGGTTTAAGGATCACAGTCAAAGATGAGACTGAAGACACAGGCATGCTTCAGATGTTGAGTACTTTTACTTTTATTGTATAAGCAGTGGATGATTATTGAAAGGTTTTAATCTCTCTCCTCTGAGGAACTGTACTCTGAAAACTCTGTGGGTATTTAAAGATCATCCTTTGTAACTCATTCCTTGAAATCTTTCAGATAAGAATTGCATTCTAGTTATTACAATCTATCTGAACTATGAAATCTTCTGGAATTAGTGATAATGTGCTACGGTTTACATCTAGATGTCTTCCCAAACCCTCACACGCTCATAGGTGGGGCTTTGTAAAGGTGACTGGATTATGGATGTGTGTAATACTCATTAATGGATTAGTCTACTGAAGGTTTTATAGCTGAGTGTGATGCTGGGAGGTGAAGGCTGGTGGGAAGAGGTGGGCCACTGTGGGTGTGGCCTGGAGACAAATATGTACCTCCCCCACCCTTGATTGCTACTGCCTCCTGCTTCTTGCCACGTTGTAAACTCTTTCTCTTCAACCACAACTCTTTGCCATGCTGCCCTGGTTGGAGCTAGCCAAATGTGGAATGAAATCTCTACAAACTGTGAGACAAAATAAACCTTTCCCCCTTTAACTTGTGGGCAGTAGATATTTTGCCCCAGCAACAAGAAAGTAATTAAGACAATAGTTGCCAATCTTATAACCATACTAAAAACTGAAATAAATACCTTAAAATGACAACTTTCACGGTATGAACTATATCACAACTTTTAAAAAATAAAACTAAATTCTAAAAAAAGAAATCTTAAAAGCAGTTTTTCAGATTGAAGAGAAATGATGGAAGCCCAGGTTATACAAAATATTAAATGTTAGTTATGTGTGTATGTCAGTTATACATAGTGTACAGGCACAACAAAATGACTAACAGGAAATAAGATGTTAAAAAGTAAGCTCTTTTGATACTTGAGTTTACTTTATAATATATAGGCTTCCTAAATTTCAACAAGCTTGCATATTCTTTTATAAAAAGATTAACAGTTGAAAAAGAAAAAAAATGTTTCCAAGATTCTCACTATTAACTTGAATAGTTAACTGCATTGTTGTTTGTTTGTTTGTTTGTTTGTTTATTGAGACAGAGTCCCACTGTGTAACTCAGGTTGGCCTTGAACTCACTATGCAGCCTAGGTCAGCAGGCTGCCGAATGCTAGGATTACAGGTATGCAACACTACACCCACCATTAACTGCTATATTTTTCTCTTTGCCACAATGTTAAATTGATTATATTTCACAGATTTGTTTCAAATGAATTAATGTCATATTTCTAACCTATTTTCTACTTTTTGTGGGTCAAAGAACATAATTTAGCAGTGCAAAACAAAACCACAGTGCTTACATCCGAGAGCCACATAATTGGGTGGTTTGAGTTATTCTTGGATTTGGTATTTTACAAAAACAATCTGCAAATGAAAATGCAGAAAAGGAAACTAAAAGGACTAACATATCTAGAGAAAAATATGGCAACTATAATTCTGGCTCAAATAAACTGACATCATGAATCATACTGCTATTTTAAAACCTCACAAGAATCTATACTACTCTCAGTTATCCAAGCTTGGGGTAAAAATAAATAGTATTACTAAGTTAAATATACAGATTGTTAACCATCTAATTTTTAAGCATTACTTCCTACCTGGAATGCCCTTAGCCTATGTCCAACAAAAATCTTTTCTAAACCAGGCCTGGTGGCACACACCTATAATCCCAGCATTTGGGAGGTTGAGTCAAAAGGATCATCACAAGTTTGAGGCCAACCTGTATTATACAGAGTTCAAACCCAGCCTGAACTACATAGTGAGACCCTGTAGCAATCTCTCCCTTTCTAACAGTAACCCCAAAAACTTACTTGTCACAAAGTGCCAACACTGCAATTAAATCTGAATACTGAGGTTTTAGTTTAGAAAAAACAACTGTTATCTGATGCACAGATGCTAGGGCAACTTGGTTTATGTATCAACAGAGTGCCCTGCATGCCCGCATGCCACAGGTTCACCATCACTGATCTAGCATAAGATAAAAAAAAATTATTTCAAATCAAAAAAGGAGAAATGAACTAACTGAACAGTGGTAAAGTAACAGGCTACCTATTTAAAAATTGCATCTCATCTTCTTTGTCAAAGGTATTTCAGAAGGATCAAATATTTAAATGTATGCACTAAATTACAAGAGGATACTAGAAGAAAATACAAGTATCAGAATAATTTTGAAGTAAAAATACCCCTTCCTTAAAATGTCATAAAAAAGCCAAATACTACAAACTAAGGTGTTTATCATGTAACACACATATATGTCCCCCCAAAGCCACATGCAGTCATGGAGGCGGCTGAATCTACCATTTGTGATTGATTCGTTGTCTAGCAGTGGAACTGATGATGTGAGTGCTGTACCTGCCCAGGGGCAGAGCCAGCATACAATATAAGGG
>RJWT010032225.1:0-14171 GCA_004365215.1 Cuniculus paca | reverse complement strand
GCAAATTTGAGCACAGGTTGGGCTACGTAGCAAATTCAACGATAACCGATGTAATCTTGACTTTAAAAAATTTGATTTGAAGCCCAGGCATGGTGGCACACACTTGTAATTCTAGCACTTAGAGGCTGAGGCAAGAGGACAGCTGTGAGTTTAAGGTCAGGCAGGACTACATAGTGGGTTCATGACCAGCCTGAACTAAATAGCAAGATTCAGTCTCATTAAAAAAATTAAAATGTTCAAAATTTAAAAACAAATAAGAAGTACAGTTTTAAATGTCTAACAGATTTCAAATCTAAAATATTTGTGATGTACACTGATTTTACTAGATGCTCATAGATACTAGCCATCTCTGAGCAATCTTAGTAGTTATAGAAGTACAGTGGCGGCTTGATTCATGAGTTTAATTCACTCCATGGTTTAGGAAAAGTGGCCACGTTCTTGTTTGTGTGGGAAAGATGACCGCAGTCATGTTTGTCTCCTGATGCAGAGTGCTCAAACAGAAACAAAATTATTCAAAAGTGCTCCTGATCTTCTCACCAAATGTGCTGTATTTCTTTGCAGTTAAAAGATCAAATTATTCTTATAGCAATACAAATACACTACCAAAGTTAAGAGAAGAGAATAATAAGAAAGATATTCACAAGAGGCCACATTATCATTAAAAATTCACTTTAGCTGTGAGGAAAGATTTAAAGAAAGAGCTCTTCCTTAGAAGGGGCCTTTGATGTAGCTGAATAAGCGAGACACTGTTGTGTTCCTAACCTTTCTAATTGATTCTTACCATAAAAGCAAGATTCTTGGCTGCTCATCAGGGTCAGAGGGGATGTGGGAAATTAAATAATGGGTTTTTGCTTTTGCAAAAGCATATAAAAATGATCAAACAGAAGCATATGATCTATTTGTGAGCGTTGCTCTTCATGTGGATTAAAGTAGTTAAGAGTTCAATACATGTGGCTGTGGTTTATTTTAAAAGTTCTTTCAACAATATTATATGCTATGAATACAATGCACAAATGAGTATGTGAGTGTTCAACTCTAGAGCTTTTTTGTTTTTTTAACTCTAAGAAAGTTTTATTCTCAGTTATGATGCAGATATGCTAGTTTAAGAGTAGTCCTGGGGACAGTACTGCAATTGGTCATTTCAGATGTTATTTCAGCCACAGGGAGAATCAACAAGACATTAATTTGTTTGTATTGCATTTAAAAATACATCCAATTTTAGTTTTGAAATTTCACTAAGTGTTTATTTAAAAAATACCAAAAACCTTCCTGAAACATGGTTTTCCTTGCTTCACTTTCTGAAAAATAATACATTAATGACTTAATTACTTCTTTATTACCAAACTGTCCCTTAGCGATTACTTCAATCATTGTGTTTATTTCTCCTGCTCAAAGGGAATCTTTTCTTTTTTTCCTCTGCATTAGTCTTCATTCATGTAGTAAGAGTGGGGACTCCAACATTCAAGCAGAATCCATTCTGAAGACGCCTGCAAACATGGATAGTCATCATTATCTTGTTCCAGCAGAAATCTCACACTAGGCTTCGGCATTAGCCCTGTCGAAGGGATGAGGGAGAGTCTTCTGTCATATGTGGTTCTACTTAACATATGTTTAATGAGAGGCTAGGGAGAATCTTGGTCTTAAGAGGTAATCAAGACGGGTCATAGTCATAAAGAATCTAATATTTCCTGTGCTTTACATTTTAGTCATGTATAATTGCAGTTTATTGTTTCTCCTAGCAAATATTGTCATGTATTTTGTATGTATTCTTGGAGAACTGTGATTGCTTTTACAAAACAAATCAAACAATAAAATGAACACTTTTTTCTCACTTATATTAATCCATTTACATTTATTTGAGTATACAAATATGAATTTGTCCTCATTTTACCTGTAACCTAAAGAACCCCCTGTGGATCATATATAACTTCCCATTGTGAGACACTCACAAGCTCCTCTTACAACCCCGTTAATTTCTTACAGAAATCTCTAATTGGTTAAATCTCATTCTGTACCTTCTGCTTGTCTTTATTCAAATAGATGAGCTTTACTGAAGAAAGTCAACAACCTAGTTCACCAGGTTTATTTTAATATCATGAACTACTGTCCTCCACTCCACACTGAATACCGTCAGGAAATCTTGCAACCTTTTCTAATAAGATGTGATTCCCATTCTCAGTTGTCTTCTTTTCTGACATTTCAATATAAACAATTAAAACTCTAAGAGATAATCACCATCATTCGTCCACATGCTAATTTTCAAACCTTAAAAATATCTATGCATAATCTTTCTTCTTAACCTTGGATGAAATGACAAGGCAAAAATCGTTGCTCCTTCTCTTGTTAAGTTCACTTGCTATACTCGTGTTCCCAATGCCTCTTCTCTTCTATGTTTAGAGTTTTAGTCTGCTTCTTACCACTGTTTTCTTTCTTCTTCACTCTTCTTCCCTATATAATCATTGTTTCCAGGGTACAGCATTCAATGTCTCATTCAAAACAAAGAAATACAGTAAAGTTCCCACTTAGGAATGCATTCCATTTCCAGAGAATGCATGTAAATTGGATTCTGACAAAGTGAGTCTTGTACACCTTTGAAACAAATATATAATGTAAAGTATAGAGAAACCAAACACACACATGCACACACACACACAAATAGAGTTAGTCTCCAACTATATTGTGCCACTTACACTACCACACTCTACAGTAAGCACACAGCTGCACAACTGTGACCATGTCTAGCACACCTGGGCTACTTTCGTGATTTGTTCACATCTATGGATATTTTTAATGTGAAGTTTGTAATGGAGATTTGTAAGTTTGCAACGAGAATGTTTGTAAGTCAGGGATTTACTGTACATCAAAAGAAGCAATTAAAAAATATTTTACTTGACATATAAATTTTGTTTTACTGTCACCTCAATTTTTGCTCCCTATAGAGCAAAATTTCTTATGAGAGACATCTATGTTGACCTGTTAATTTTTACTTATTTCATTCACATCTATTGGAATTAATATTATTTATGTTTTTAAAAGAGAAGTAATTTGCAAACTTCTGTGTTTTCATCATTATTAACCAGGACAGATTGACATGGTTTGAACATTTTTCTCCTTGACATCCATGGATACTGCAAGCTAAGAATTAAGGTAAAATATTTAGAGGGCTTAAATCATGATATCTCCATGCTCATGAATGTGACTCTTGTGAAAGGTCTCAAGGGGAGTATCTGGGCCCACTTGGACATCAGTCTGTTTCACCGTGTGAGAGCAGGTTTTGTGTTCCTGTCAGAGGATGCTGCAGTCACACAGGCTTCACCTTGGAAATAGAGACCAACACCTTACCAGGTACCAAACCTGCTGGTGCCTTGATTGTAAGCTTCCCAGCCTCACAGAACTTCCCAGAACTGCAAGCATATAAAATGCTTTTCTTCATAAATTATCCAGTCTCAGGTGTTTAGTTACAGTAGTGCAAGTAGACTAAAGCACATGTCAAGAGGGTTATGAAATTCTAATGGGAAGCTGCTGACCTCTGTATTCAGTCTAATATCTATTCCATTTTGGATTATGGCCTTCTCACTGAGACTTCTTTTGCTGATGTCACCAGTTATTAAAGCCAACAGACATTAATGTGTTATCATCTTCTTTATGTCCTTCACTACTTGTGGTTTTGTCTCATAGAAACCCTCTGCCATCTTAGATTTGACAGCTCCATACATTTCTCATATCCTTCCATTCTAATTGCCTGACTTCTCATAACTCTCTGCTGTTTACTCCTATTAACTACATGCGTTAGTATCTAATGTTAAGCTATTTTCATTCTTGCTAGTTTCTCCTTCAAATGTGTCACATACCTTTAACTATGACCTATGTATTGATGAGTACAAATGCATATCCCTGCCTCTAATGTTATCCCTTGCAACTGGCAAGCACAGGACTAACTGTGTGCCTGATAGTTCTACTGTATGATTGAGTAAGATTCAGAAACATTAACGTAGAGCGTAAGACTAATTCCATCATCACGGCACATAAATGTGGATTTGTCAGACCCATGTTTACTCTTTAGAATATTTATATTGATGTACTATTAATTGTAATTTTATGAGTTTTATCATATTAAACAATGAATACTTAACGGGAAAAAGATTACAAAAATAAAGTATCAAATTTTTAGTATTTAGTGAATGTTTATAAAAAAGCATCAAAATTTTCAACACTGATTTTGATGTACAAAATCTGAAAAAGAGCATCAGAAATAAATTGATTTATGAACTACAATGAAAATATCACTAACACTCTGATAAAAAATAATCTTTATTTCAATGAGCACACATGATAATAACATGTTCCATATGCATTGCATACACTGATGACACATGTCTTTTGCTTTCTTGGACTTTTTGTAGGACATAGTCGACATCTCAGTGGTCTTGTTATATTTTTAGAAGTTCTTATGTTGTACAGTGTGTAATTAACAGGAACATAGAGTATCAATAAAATAAGTTATTAAATTCTTAATATGTATCATGCATTTAGAATAGACATCAATTTTCACTTTAGCTGTGTACTTGTTTACAAAACCTAAAATATAATATCAGAAATTCCTATATGAACTACAGTGAAAGTACAAATAGTACTCTACCACAAAAGCAAGCTTTGCTTCAACTGCCACAACCAAGGCATGACATCTTCACAGATGACATCTACATAGTCCATGCACTCGTCTCACTTACACTAAAAGTACATGTGCTTAGCTTTTCTTTTCTATGTTGCAGTCTTATCCTTTCTTCTCTTTCCCTTTTGTTAGGAGTTTCCTACTTTATTGTACAACATACACTTAACAGGAAAATAAGATGTCAATAAAATAAAATATCAAATATGTAATTAATGCTTAGAATAGACATCAACATTTTTATATCAGCTGTTTACTTGTCCAGAGAACATAAAAGATAGCTCTAAAAATAAAAGCCTGTGTAAAACTACAATGTAAACACAAACAAAAGTCTACCACAGAAACAGGCTTTGCTTTGACTGTCACACCAAAGCTGTCTTCACACATAACAATTGCATATTTCATGCACAAATAGAGCTTACACAGATAGTACATATGTTTTGCTTTCCTGTACTTTCTTGTAACACAGTTGACATCTTTTTGGTTTTCTTATTGTCATAATAAGTCTTTGTGATGCTGTGCCTGCCTCTGTTCCTGCACCTCACCAGTGTGCTTCACAATGTTTTTACATACTTCCCTGGGCAGAAGCATTTTGTTTTTCCTCTATTGTAAATGATCTCTTATGAACTCCAGTCCCCACCCTCTAAGAAAATTTCTCCATGATATTTTGCACTCGTTATTTTCTTTGTAAACTATCAAATTATTTATGCCACACATGTTTAGGATTGAGTAAAACACAGCTATTGGGCATTGCTTTCAAGTGATGTCATAGTTGCTGCATAGCACATTAACTACATGGACTTCATGATCGGTTTTGTTGTTGAAAATTTCCATTTCAGCATTCCATTTTGTCCAGGTTTGCCTATCAATATTTCCATCATGGTGAAATGTTGGTATCAGCAGTACCAATTTGCACTTTTTTTTTGCCACATGATGTCAATTTAAATCTTTCTAAAATCCAAAGATTATAGTGTGCAATTCTTTGTTTTGAAATGTCAGCATTTCATTTGGAATTTCTGCTTTGTTCCTGTGTACTGTTCCTGCACTAATCAACTTGTGCTCTATTACCAGAGCTAACATAATTGAAAACTGGTAAAGCCAATTGTCAAAGGTAACATTCCAATTAGTTTGGGAGATGGGAGCAACAAATCTGTTCACAATATTATTTGGTTTACTGCTATATGCGTGAGGACCTGATGGTTGAGGTTCAGGGTAAATATCTAAATTGAAAGAATAATAAGTTTTTGCATCTACAAGGGCATACATTTTTACATCATATTTTGACTCATTGCTTTTCCATAAGTCCTTCACATTCCTGAGATCACCATGAGAAATCCCTGCTAAGTACAGCAGACTGATGAATGCTATCATTTCAGCTGGTGAGACGTCATAATAAACACATTTTCTAGTATGGCTATTGGTGCATACAGAACATTTTTCTTGCATTGCAGACTTGTGTATTTCACAACATTTTGTACCATTTCATCTGTCACACTTTCTAACATTGAATGGCAGTGCTAGTTTTCTTTCTAATAAATTTCATCCCTGTCAAGATCCTCACAATATTTTTGGACCTAGTTGTAACATTGGATTGTTCCATTTGGTTACATGGCCATTTTGTAACATTTCATCTTGTCAAATACGAACTCACACTGCTGTTTTCTTTGTCATCTCAATCAAGGAGGTCTGAATTGCCTGTGTCTGCATCAGTGAATTCTTGCTCCATTTCATTGTCACAGGAGCTTTGGCTCACATGGGCAATGCCAAAGTTGTCATCATCATCATCATCATCATCATCATCATCATCATCATCATCGTCATCCACCCACACCACTCTTCTGATTTGAAGGCATGTATTTTACCATAATGGATAATCATCATCATCCATGCACAAGTAATCAGATGACTCACTTTTGAACACCTACATAACTTGCAAATCTGGTTTTTCATGTGCCATTGTACTGAATTACGTACTTCTACCAGAAAAATCAAAGGAAGAATATTTTTTAACAAATTCTGGAGTGGTGTGGGTCTATTGGTTGTGATGCTCAGGTAAATGTAAACATGCTCTAAACCAGTTAGAGAGAGCATAAAGGTGGTTCCAAATTCAGTTTGACAATTTTGCACACATGCACACTCCTTGACCTTGGTCATAGCAAGTGATAAATACATAGACTGTTTCCCGTATCCCTCAGGGAAAGTTACTGAGATGCACAGCTGGCCACTATTACACTAAAGTACAAATTTGCTGCAGAAAAGTAAGGGATGTGTCCACTGAACCTGGTCTTATGTTCTAAGCATGAAGGTTAACTCTGTCCAAAGGATAACTCTAGTCCATCCCTTCCTAACCATCTTAACCTTCCATTTTCCACACCCATCAATGTTTACTCTGACATTTTCTGCATCTCAGTAACTATTACATCTACTCAGGTAGCCAAGACAAAAGCTTAGAGAAGACTTTACCTTTAATTTTTTGTATGTACCAAAATGTTTATACAATGTCTAAGATTTACTTGAAAATAATTATCAAAAGGACTATTAAGATTTGATAGTTTTAGGAGTTAAATTGTGGGCAAAATAAAATGCAGATTCTGATTCTACAGCCATAGTGTAGAGTGAGAAAAAGAGATGATCTAAGAGCTCTTCCTTCCAAACAAGCTCCAGGTGAGAAACTGATAGTGCCCACTCCATTTTAATGTCTTTTCTTAGCTACACTTTGTGTCATTGCAGTGTTTATTTTTAATGAAAATTTCATATTTCTCTGTATTTGTCCTCTATAAATTTTCTGCTTTTCCCACTTACAGGGCATGTTTCGTACTTGTTTTAATATAACTATGTCCCAGACTTACCATACTACTCAGATAGTAGGTGCTTTATGAATATTTTTGACAGAATAATAGCTAGAACAATATGAATAACAACAGATAAACAATAGATATAGATGTAGGAAAGATATATAGTGATAATACGTGTAGATAAGAGTGCAGTGATATGAAAGTAAATTTTGTGTTCCTGTTTGTGAGATTGGAAACTACTGATTTTTTTTTAGGTCGCATCCCAAAATTTGGCTTGACCGATTTGAAATGCTGCCTTTTGAAAAGTTCCCCAAGGTAATACTAACAGGTAATGAACTGTTCCCTTCAAAGATGCTGTGATGGTGATTTACAACAATATGGGCAACAATCACCTTCTCAGTGCTATTTTGGTTTACGTGTTACCTTATTTCTTCTTAAGAATTATGTGAAATAGATATGCCAATTTTTATTAAAAACTAAGCAAAACAAAAGTATATAACTTTTTTTTATATTAACCAGCTTACACACTGTGAATCCAGTATTTTATCTGAGACCATATGACTTCAAGTTGTTAAGTGGTGACTGCACACATGATATATGCAATCATAAAATTTTGTTTAATGTTATTTCAAAAAAATTTCTCAAGCCAGTGATACAAAACAGAGAACTCAAATACGGCAAATGTTCCAAGGATGAAAATATTATGTCAATATCAACAAAGTATTCCTTTAAGGGAAATCATGAAAAGGCTGAAAGAGAAGGGGATAGAGAGAGAGAGAGAGAGAGAGAGAGAGAGAGAGAGAGCGAAAGAGAGAGAGAGAGATCTTGGTGGCTCCTCCAGTGTGTACTAGAGAAGCCATTAAGTGCATGATTGTGAAGGTGGTTCCCAGCGAGTGAAAAGGGGGAAAGACTTAGGGCATGTACTCATATTCTCATCATAATGGTGCATCTACATGCAATTCTAATTCTAGAGATAATATGGAAACATTAGTCTCAGGGAGGTAAAGGGAAGATGGGAATGTACAGTCCATTGCTGTCTTAGATTATTTGACCAATTGTAATTCATTCCCTTTCCTTTTGTGACAGTTCCTGAAAACTTTTACAGAAAAATTAAGTCATTCATCCTACATTGCTTCCATTTTCATTTTTTATGTGTTAGGAGAAGAAACAATGTTGAAATTGGCTTTTCTGATCTTACACTCTCACCAAAGAAACCTCTGCAGTCATTTGCTACTCTGCAATAACATCTTCCAAGGAACATTTGAGATCCTTCTTTCCATAGGGAAATTGGGATTAAAATTTGGGTCACATCTTGATATTTTGAATAAATTTAAAAATTACCATCAGCAGTTACCCTGGAATGGGAAACACTTTCATAATAGGATTATTTTTGGCTTTGAATTTTAGCTAAGCATTTGTTTCCTACTGAATAATCAACACTTACAGTTTGAAGTTATAAATATAAGCTGTTTTTAAATTATGTACAGACGTTCTGCCATTCTTGTTTTTCTAGAACAAGAAAATGCATTCTCTTTCCCTTTCAGGTAAATTAAAAACAACTGAATATGTTGAATTTAACCTGTTTTCTGAGAAAGCTGACTTCTTGAATGAAAATGAAAAATACTAAATTTCAACTTAAAAAATATTGAGACCAGTCTTATAATGATTTTGCTTTTTAACTAAGCATATCTCTGCATACTGCAAAAATGCTTTTAAATTGCCTACAGCTACCAGTAAAAGGTAATAGTGCAATACACTTAATTACTGTTTAGTGGTGCTTTTCATTTGAGTATCAGAATTAGTAGAGGGGTTATATATTGTAATTCTATGAATTGCTCAACTAAAAATGAGGCAAAAAGAAAGCTGTTAAGTGACAATTGCATAACTAGAAGTGGTGTTTTTTCCTAAAACTAATTAGCGTCAACTTCTCTGAAAAATACAAGATTGGCAATATTACTATTGAAATCACTTCTAATTTTGCTTTTTCATTATTTTTTGGTCAGTTACCAGGGACTTTTAAAAGTAGTTTGATCATCAATCATAGCAACTGCTCTTATCTTTAACATCATAAAATATTTCCAGCATATTCAGTATTCAAAATAAATGCCAATTTTTTTCTGTTAATGGTTTTTATATGTCTCATTGTATTATATACATATGGTGACAAATAGTTCGAATATTATTCTTCATTGGAACTATTTCTCATCCCATTTATATATGTGTATATATTATTAATTTCAAAGAGAAGCATGAAAATAGCTCTTTTTGTTCTCTTTGCTCTTATACATTCCTTTCCCACCATAAGCCTGGACCTGAGTAGGGTTTATTGTGATTGAATCAGCTACTAACATGTCACAACCAGAGACTCAAGGTCTTTCACACTGCAATATGCTTTGATCACTGACCTGAGTATGCCAATGGAAAATATCACATCTTATATGTTTTCTTTTCAAATTCAAAAACAAACCTGAGCTTAAGAAGAGTACCGATCTTATTGAAATAGTATCAAAATGCCATTAAAGCAGTAACCAAAAGAACAGATTTTTTTGCTCCACGTGCTAAGACCATGTGTCCTAGAGAAAGATCATTTAATTTAAAAACCTAATTGAGCCTCTTACCAGACATTGAGCAAGTCATTTAAATGCTCTGGGATGATTTTGTCATTTGTACTTTGGTAATAATAGTATGTATGTCACAGGATTTTTATGAGGCATTAAATGGATTAATATTTTGTCAGCCTCAGAATACTGTGTTGTGTCTCTAAGTTTATACAAATATTTGTCAAATAAATATCTTCTACCTCCATTCTTCTCTGATCAACCTTTGTTCCTCCAAGAAGATCATTTCTTTGGAATTTGCATGTTGTTAATAGAAGAGTTACAGTTGAATTCATGAAGGTTGTCCTTTTGGATGTTTTGTAAACATTAAGAGAGTTTTCCAGACATCTGAAGTAAGATGTTGTCAGGTTAAGCTTGTTAGGGACTAGCAAAAATTTAATGCATGGAATAAAGAGTGAACTGAAGGAATGGGAATCAGAGGCACACGAGTACACTTGGCAACAGATGGGTGTCACTTAGACTTCAACTTTTTGTAGCTTTTACTTTTCAGATCAAGTATAAGAGAGAAAACCAGGAAGAATGATGCATAGAGATAAAAGGCATGAAATTTTCAGACTTATGTCCATCAAAGGGTACAAGTAAGGAAGTAATAGGGACATATGTCACTTTCTGAATATTTTCCTATTCTATCCATTCCTACTTACTGTTTGATAAGGAATTATTCTTGAAAATAAAGCAATTCCTGATTTTTTTTTAAAACTTTATCAGGGTCTGCTAGGCTACATCAACATTACTACCAATGAAATTGTGTATTGACTATTCAAAATACACAAATTATACTGCAGGAAGCTCCATCTGGAAATTTAAAAAGTAAAATAGATAGCATTTAGGGGCTTTGAAAGTATCGTGCTATGGAAATGCATACAACTTTCAAAAAGAATAATTCACCCAATAAACTGTATTGAGATTGGCAATGCAAACTTTATAGTAGGCTCTGCTTAAGTAAATTTAGCAGTTCTCATTAGTTTAGGAAACTGTACTTAGATGCTTTTCAGATCTATGCTGCTATGAATTACAATGAGCCTAGAAAAACGCTTTTATATTCAAGCAGAGTCAGGTGAAAAATATTTTTAAAAATAATTGTGGAAAGTCATAGGTGAAGAATTTGAAACCACTATATAAAATCCTTGAAATGTAAAAAAGCATGATTTCCCTTTCACTGATAATTTTCTCCAAAATTCATTTTCATTCTTTTGAAACTTCTCTGCGGCTATAAGGACATCTAGCTGTTGTTTTCACTAAACTCACTTATTATTTGGAGTAACAGAAACAAGAAAAATGGGTGGGTAATCATTCCATGTTATAAAAGAATTTGATGTGCTTTATTCTGAAATATAGAAATCATGCCACATAGCATGGCACTTTTGAAGGAGGCATAAGTAGTTTACTTGCAATAATTTGATGTTTCTGAGACTTGGTTGGATATGTTCATCCAACAAATTAAGTTAATTTTGGAGAAGTATGAACTAAATTTGCATAGCTCTTTCACACTATCAATTCAATGTAGATATATATATATATATATATATATATATATATGATTTAGAAAGTGCTCTTGCATACTGAAAAGAGTCAAAGTAAGAACCATATAGATGACTTTTAACTTCAATTTTGATGAAAAATAGCTAACCGGAAAATTTGACTCACCTGCATTCAGATATTATGTATGTAGTGAAGAATTTAGTACCTGCTTTTTAATATCCTATACTTTATAAAGCACAGGATAATACTTGAAGTAGATTCATTTTTTACAACATAAATGAAGAGAGTCTATCAAACTTTGACTTTCAGATGCCGTTTTAATGTAGTGACTTCATTAACTCTTGATGCATATATTCAGCATCATGTTCCTTTTACTTTTAGTCTGTTGAGGCTCTTCCATATATTTTTACACAATTGTACTGATTTACATTTTCACTACCAATAGGCAAAAAACATCATCCACACTCCTATGTTTATTGCAGTATTATTTATAATAACCAGGAAATGGAAGTGATCTAAGAAAATATGGTGAACTTACACAATGAATTGCTACTTATTCATTTTGAAAAAGAATGAGTCCTGTTCTTTGTAACAACATGGGTAGATCTGGGAGTCATTATGTTAAGTGAAATCAGTCAGCCATAAAAGACAAACACTGAATGATGTCTTGTGTCAATCTAAAACAGTTGATTTTATACAAATTCAGAGTAGAATAGTGGAGACCAAAGGCTGGTGAGAGTAGGAAAATGAAAGGGATGGAAAATGGGTACTAAATTTCAGTTCTCAAGGTGAAATAAGTTCTGTTGGAGAGAAGAATAATTATAGATAACATTGTACTGTATATGTCAAGAAATAGCTCACCAGAAAAAAAATAGTTTTGAAAGCCTTAATCATAAGGAAATAATAAACATTAGAAGAGATAAATGTTTATCATGATTTGAATATTACAAAATGTATACTTTGTGGATTCATTGAGATTTGTAGAAAAATATACAAAGAATTATATCACAAAAAACAATGCAAATATGATATAGAAATTTAATTATGTGCTCCTCTCTTCAGAATAATTAGCATTTAATGTCATTCTAAATCAACTCATACTGTTAGAACTATCGCAGTTCAGAAATTATTTCTGCTTATTAAAATATAAAGCTCAATGAAGCACAAGACTCCTAGCGTGAGACATTTAATCAAACAGTGAAGACATACAGTACATTATGAAATAAGACATATAAATCAAGCTGAAAGGCTAAAATTTGGTGCTTTTAGTCTTTTCTGATTCATCAAAGACAGTAAATATTTATTATTGTAATTAAAAGTTATGGTTTCTTTTACAAAATTTTCAAAGTGTATTCCTTCTTGCAAATATTCAAAATACGAGTTGTTGAAAATTTGCACATAAACCGGGAAACCCACATTTTTCATGTCTTTTTAAAATTTATTATCATTACAAGCTCCTACACAGAAAAAGATGTTTTCTGTTCATTTATTATTGGAAACATACTGCTGATGGCAGCTAACTAAGCATAATAGTAAAAAAAAAAACTGTAAATGTGATATATCCTCATTTAAGAAACTGAATGGAGTTTTAAAGCAGAGACTATGCTTTTTCTCCTGTGGTTTACTTCTGAGATTTTGTAATTTTGGCCATGCTACTCTTTCACATGTACTGACCCACCATAATCTTATTATACTTAAAACAGTTCGTTAGTTTCCTGAATGACAATTGACAGATTTTTCCCATATGTGAGTTAACCTCCACTGAGCACTGACTTCCACATTCTTCTCGCAAACCAGAAAGTTGAACCTCCCGCTTTTCCCACACACCAACGCTCCCCCAATCAGCTGTCAACACGTCATTATGCCCACCCCTTTAACTCCACCCCTGTCAATTTCAAATAAAAGCTCGAGGTTTTCTTTGTTCCCTTTAGAAAGTGCCTTGAGTCTCTTCAGCAGGCCTCACCTCCCCTTTGGGCAATAAAGCCTCCTTCCTTCCTTCTCCTACCTTTTCTTTCTTTCTTTCTTTCTTTCTTTCTTTCTTTCTTTCTTTCTTTCTTTCTCCCTCCTTTTTCTCTTCTTTTTTTGCTCTCTCACGTCTGAGGACCAAACAACAGTAATAGTCACTGAAAGTATGAAATCTGATCATTTTCTTCACTGTTCATTAGTGTTTAGAATAAGCCAGAAATGTAGTTGACCTTTAGTCTACTGGTGAGTGAATAAGTACTTGTTTCTACAAACCCTGAACCAGACTCTAAAATGGAAGTTGCTCTGGGTGCGCTTACTAAACTGAACTTAACTTTCATTGATGCTATTTGTGCTATAACATTACATTGTATCAAACCATCACATTTCATTTTTCTATTTCTAGGCTTCCTTTCAGCTCCCAAATTCCTTAATTCTAATTGTGTCAACTACTCATAACTACCACTTTTTGTAATCTTGTTGCTCCTTTAGGACTAGAAAAGGACGCAAAGGTTTTACTGAGGGATTAAAATGATTTCTCCATCATATTTCAATATTTCCACCTGTAAGAAATGAAGTGTTTGAATATTTCTGCCTGTAAGAATGATCTTTGTTTTAAAACTGATAACAACAAAAATCCAGGGA
>RJWT010032224.1:0-13987 GCA_004365215.1 Cuniculus paca | reverse complement strand
GACAGCAGATCCTAAATACCCCGAGTCCCCTCCCCGGTCTGCAGAGCGACAACAGCCGTACCTTCCTCAGATGTGGGTTGTTGGGAATGAAGAGATAGGACAGTTCAAATGCCTACCAAAGAACCCGAGCAGAAGGTGCTAAACAAAATTATTACAGATCATAAACATGTGGCTTGTGTTTTAAATCTTGAATCACAGAGAATTTTAACAGAAATAGCATTTAAAAATGACCATGTTCATTAGCAAGCGGATGTTAAATAATGCAGGCATTCATATAAAGCTTGGGTATGTAAATCAAGGTATTCTAATACAATTTATTTGAGTAAATTTTCAAGAAAAATAAATTTTTTCTATAACAAGTAATGCAAAACTTACTACTAAAAACAAATCCACTGACATTTCTCAAACTTTTTTAAAGATTAATAGTATGCAGTCTCTATTTTAAACTGAGAACAAATTGTAGTCATCTAATTCTTAAATATGATATGGTATATACATTTATTTCTAATATTTATAAAGTAAGTACTTAGAACCCTAAAATAACTTTAAAGTGACACTCTTCCGAAGGGTTCAAGATGTCCAGGCATACTGAACATCTGCAAGGGCCAAGTGTGACTCTGGATGTGGGGATAGATTTCGACCTTATGACTCTGGGATGACAACTGCTGATACTCCACAACTGGATTTTAGGTCAATGTTTCTTAAAGCAGGTCAAATTTTACAGAGAATGAAAATGACTGTTTCACCTAGTAGAGTGTTTTGTAAGTTTCACTTTTTTTTTGTCTGAGACATGGTTTCACTATTCAGTTTAGGCTGGCCTTGAATTCACTACGTAGCCCAGGCTGGCCTCGAATTTGTAGCCACCCTCTTGCCTCAGCCTCCTGAGTGCTGGGATTACAGGTGTGTGCCACCACACCTGGCTCATTTTATTTTTTTAAAAGAATCTGGTTGGGGCCAGGGATTTAGCTCAGTGGCATAAGTGCCTGCTTGGCAAGTGTAAGGTTGTGAGTTCAATCCCCAGTACTAAAAAATTTGGTTTGCTGAAAATCCCTTCTAGCAACTAAAAATGTTGTGTGGTCTGTTCTAGAAAACACATATTTAGAGATCTAATTCTGTTTTGCAGTACTTTGCAAACAATATCTGTTTATGTTTTTATAAATGTGAGACACTGCTGAAGGTTTAAAAGGGGACAGGAAGTAGACAATTAATGGTGACGTGAAATGGAGAAATCCGGTTCTGAAAGGAACTGGGCCTGCTCTCAGCTCTCCGCTCTCGGCTTGGCTCGCAAGGGCTGGCCGGCACGCAGGGCTTCCACCACCAGGAACCTGGCCTTGTGTTGCTGGACGGGCTGCAGGTGAGGGCTCTGGTCACTGGCGCCCTGGGCAACACAGACTGCCCCTTGGTTTAGGGCCTGGACACCCTGCCCCCAGCCTCCAAATGCACTGGGTCCTTCTCTGCGTCAAGCAGAGCTGCTGCTGCGGTCCCGCAGGTCATGGGGCTCCTGGGCTGTGCCGGTGTGCGGCAGTTACAGCGCCCAGTCTGAACTCGCCCGGGTGCGGGTCAGGCACGGCTGAGGCGGTCAAAGGTGCACCCTCCTCACACCTCGCCTGCCGCCAGCCGTCCACACTGCTCTCTAGTTACAGCATGAACTTTCAGGAGCTGACAGTGGTGACAATTCCTCAAAGTGCCCCTTCCTCCCAGTTCCCTGTCACCTTTTACAGAAGCAAACGCTCCGCGCTTTCTGGAGAGTCCTCGCCCCAGACCCCAGTTCACTGGTCTGCACGTTTACGGGGACGCAGCGGCCCAACCTCCGATCTCTTTTGAGGGTGCTGAGGAGACCCAGGCGTGTGACAATAAGCTGCCGGGAAATCATTCGGGGTCTCCTCTGTTCACGACTGCAACATGGTCCCTGAAAGTCAGAGGACTCCAAGAAAATGGAGTCAACAGAAAAATGGGGAAAAATTTTCAGTCTGCTCTTTGCCATCAATGGCAGGATGCAGGTGAAAGAAGGACAAGGTCAGGATGACCCCCATTCCCGCAGCCAGAACCATGCCAACGCCACCCCACAAGCAAACAGAAGCAGAGCAAGCAGCCCCATGGCGCCGCCAACCGGGCCTCCAGCTCTGACGCGGGGCGGCTTCTCCAGGCCTTCCTTTTCTCCACTCACCACACGCTTGATTGAGTACCTGCTGTTTTTCCAAAGGTAGGAGCCAATGGCAGTTGCCCAGGGCCTGGCTTCACACAAGTCCTTCGGGGGACGCAGCTTTCCCGGACAAGACAGGCAGCCCTGCGTGTGCATGTGTCACACACACACACACACACACACACACACACACGCGTCCGCTCCCTCAATCCCTCAGCAGCCCCAGAGGAAAGCACTCTCTGATCAGAGGGACACAACCAGGGCCGTCTGAAACGCCCAGCACCGCGAAGGCCAAATGAGTGACTGTCGCCATCAGCACTGAGCCTGGAGGGATACGGCTGGGGACGAATCTGCACAGCCAGCTCTGCTGACACCAGTGGAGAAACCAGCAATGCTACCTGTCACACAGCAAATCACTGAGAGCGAGTCGGTGCTGGAGGGAGAACCGCAGTGCTGGGAGGAGCTCCACGGGGCCCGCTGTTCCAAGGTGCCTTAACTAGAAACCTCAGTTTTTCTCTGCAGCCTGATTTATTCATCCAACAGACATCTGTTGATGCCAGTTTCTGAGCGGAGCGAATCCTGATGTGTTTTATGTCCCCTCGCCCAGGCAGTGAGGCACTGGTGAGGAAGCCCCTTGGGTCACCGTCCCCTCGGACATTCCTGCGTCCTCAGAGTGGCACACCTCGCAGTGCAGGGCTGCAGACACTGACGGCTGCTCCCGAGACAAAGGCGCCAGTGCAGGCCGGGGTCACAGCGAGTGGCAGGGGGACTCCAGGGCGGGATTGGGTGCGTCTTTGGGGCCAAAGACAAGATCATCACTGGTGACAGGTCTGAAGGGGCCACAGGTCGGGGTTGCCAGTGGCTCAGATACATTCATTGAGTGATGGTAGTCTTGAGCTGCAACTGAGTGCACTCTCAACGGGGAGTATGTCCAGTTATTACTGTCTTCATGTCAGATCTGGGTCCGACACAACCGCCAGCTTTGTGCCCTGGAAGACCTGGACACTGCCTGCTAAATCCTGCTCTGCCCAGGCATGGCGGCCGTGCCCCTGGGATCCCTGAAGCCCAGCATGGCAACCCCATGTGAGGACCACGGGATGGGGTGACTGGGGCTCTGCAAGGGGTGTGGGTGCTGGGCCCTGCTGGTGCGTGAGGGAAGGCATCCTGGCGGAGCGGCGATGGCCAGCCAGGTCAACAGAGACCTTGGTGGGATGGGAAGGGAAAGAAATGCAGGGCAGTCTCTCGTGGGGTCCTAAGAAGACGCAAGCAAGGAGAGCTGTGACACTGAGCACTCGATCCGAGCCAGGCGCTCGGCGTGCGTGCAGCTTCCATTCCCGCAGTCTTCTTCCTGGGTGGCAGGGAGGATCAAGACCTGGAGTGAGCGACTGAAGAGAGATTTCACCTTGTGCAGCCAGAGACAGGGCCCCTGCCCTCCACCCCGCCGATCTGCAAACCACAGCAGTGGAAGGCAGCCCCACACGCAGGATCTCAGGGAGGGTGCGGGCGTGAGGCTACTCGCGAGGTGCAGCTCCCCTCTGAGGCTGAGGCCCGCGGACTGGCCCCTACATGTCATGGGGAAGATTGCCTCCTGGCGTCAAGACCGCAAGACCAGACCTCTCAGCACGGAGCACCTGAGCACCCTGCCTCCTCTGCCTTGGTCCTGTGCTGGCCCAGCCTGTCCCCAGCCGGAGCCACTGGCCTCACTGCAGAAGCCCTGGGGCAGCCCTCGGGGACACATCTGTGTGTGTGTGTGTGTGTCTCGATGTTTGTGTGCTTTTATATATTTTCGCTTCATGTTGCTGCCCTCAGGCATCAAAATGGACTCTAAGTGCAGCCCTTCCTGCAAGAGACCCCACGTGACTCTGTCCCGGGCTGGCAGTGGAGTCCTGCTGAGGACCACGACAGTGTCGTCACTGGCCTTATCCCGGGTGAGTGATGAAAGTGCTGGGAGCAAAGCGCTGTACCTGAGTGCCCACCCGTGGCCCCGCGCAGGCCTGAGGGCATCAGAGGGCAGCATGCCAAGCTGGGCAGTCACGGCTCAGCCCGTTCTACAGGGTCAGTGTGCAGGATGTCTGCACCACCTGACCCGGCCGGGGTGCTGGTCACAGATCTGAAAGTCACAGGCAACGCAGGTATCCTGCAGGCAGGTGGCACATGGCACCCACAACCAGCCCAGGCAGTGGCTGGCCCAGGCAGTGAGAGATGTGAGGAAGCAGCAGCCCCAGGCACCGAGGCCCAGGCTGTGGGGCTGCGGAACTCACAGCTCAGTACGTCCTGTCTCTCCACCAGGACCTCTCAACTGCAGGGGTTTCTGCCCCCAGGTGACACCATCGATGTCTGGGTCGAGTCTTGGTTGTTAAAACTGTGTGCTTGAGGGGCACCTGGTGTTCAGTGAGTAGGGAGCAGGGCTGCAGACGCCGCTGCTGTATCCCACGGTGCCCAGCACAGTGACCTAAGACAGACGCAGCCTGCAGCCCACGAGGGTGCTGAGACCCTGCTCCAGGTCCAGTCGACTCCCGCAGTACAAAGTGTTTTCAGAAGACAGTGATGCGATACTGACTGACAGCAGGACCTCTGGAGTCCCTTCCAAGACGTGCTGCAGGCCTGTGGCCAGGATGCCTCCAGCGTCCACCAGCAGCAACCTGCCTGCCACGCCACAGAGCCCGAGAGGCAGGGCCTGGAGCGTGTAGCTTTGCCTGGACGCATCTCTGCCGGGCGGACCCCGCTGGGCCTCACTTTGCAGAACACCTCCGCTGCTGTCCAGGTCCCGGGTATTCTGTGCCCTCAAAGCCAGCAGCTCTGAAAACAGACTCGCGCAGGTGCACCGTGCGTGGCCGTGGCTTCTGCTTCCCGGGTGGCTCGGGCAGCGGGGCATTAGGGGAGAGGGAAGTGTCCGGCCCAGCGCCTGTCCTTCTGAACAGAGGAGCACCGCAACCAAACCTTTACATGCAGACACTTCGGTGTGAGGGTTCCTGCTTTCCTCTCTCACTGCTGAAGGAGAGGAAAAAAGGAAACCAGAGGAGGAGGAAGAAAGGAGGCACGCCCGGGAGCACGGGAGATGGGGTGCTCACGGGCCTGGTGGGAGCCAGGTGCAGGGTGCGGGGCCCAGCAGCAGGGTCGCCATGGTCTCCTCACAGTAGTGACCAAGCCCGGCTGGTGCTAGGTCTGCATGAGGACCAGGGCGCATGGAGTGTTCGAGACTTCATGGGGAACAGGTAGGGAGGACAGGAAGCTGGGGTGCCGTGCAGAGCACTCAAGGGGAGGCAGAGCTGGTCTCTCTTCTGACAGCCGCAGTGGAAGTGCTGCACGCCGTCTGCAGGCCCCATCTGTGGGACGCGGTTCCCACGGTGCCTGTGGACGCGCTGGACTCCAGGGGCTGCGGTCAGCCTCAGCGCGCGGTGACGCAGAGTAACCAGGCCTGGGTGACCGTCGCCATGGCAGCAGTGCCCACGGGGACCCGCGGCTGAAGACTGACGCCTGTGGAAACACTCCAAGTGACAGGCACTTTCCTGAGCTTCCTGAGCAGCAAGACCGGAAGTCGAGTGAGTGGCTCGAGGTCAGCGGGCTCATAAAGGACGAGCCAGGAACTGAAGCTCAACGGCCCCAGACCGCGCTTCTTCCGCGGGTGCCAACCAGGCCATCCTGCCGGCTCCCGATGGGAGTTGTCGCTGTTGCCATGGCTGTGATCACCTGCACTGTGCCACAGCTGCGATTGCCAACCCCGCGCTCGGCCGGGAACAGCTCTGCCTCACCAGCGGCCTCTGCTCAACGCGCGAGCCTGGCTGCACTCTGGGGAGTCCCGTCTCACTGTGCTAAAAATCGGCCTCGGTCCTTCGGGGTGAGCCATCAACAGCACCTTGCAATGCTGCGGGTGTCCTGTGGAACTTCTCCGTGCGTTTAATCCCCCTGCTCAGGCTAAAATGGCACGGCACAGCCCAGCCCAGGGAAACCTGAATTCACTGTCAGTGAGGAGACCGTCACCACCACCTGCTCTCCACCATTTCCAGAACGATAACAGGACATTCAGACAGAGCCGGGGGTCCCGGGGACTGCAGCTTCCTCCACCAGGCCTGGGTGGGGATAAGGACCTGTCAGGAAGGGGATTCCTTACACCAGGTGACAGCGTCACGCCCTGGCCCCGTGCTTGCAGCCAGCGCCTCGGGTCTTCGCTGATATAATAATGAGGACAACAACTGCATGCAGAGGGGAGGCGGGAGGGCCTGTATTCCCTGGCTCCTGACAAAAATAGCTCCCAGCTCTGCCTCAGACGCATCGGCTATCACTACAAAAGGCTCAGGAAAACCTAGGGTCTGCAATGACGCCTGCAAATGCACCTGCCAAGGGTCGGGCAAGCTGGACAGGCCTGGAGGCACTGCCACTGTCGCTGCCGTGCAGGAAGCTCTCCCGCAGCAGCTCCAGAGCAACTGCCCAGACATGCCATGGCGTCTTCCAGAAACCGCAGGGGCTCGCGCAGCCCCCCTCCCAAGCTGGGGGTGACGGGAGATCTGAGCAGGCAGGCAGGGAGCAGTGCAGGGAGCAGCGCAGGGCCGGCCGGAGGCGCTGAGGATGACCGAGAGGAGTCCCTCGCAGGCAGGCGGCCAGGCCCTGCATCCTGACACCAGCCTTGCTCTGGCCACCCACACCTTGTGGCCCCATCCATTAGCTAGGGCTGTGCTGTCCGCCAAGGGTCAGATGTGGGCCCTGAGGACCCAGGCGAGGAGCAGGCCCTGCGGGGTTTGACCGAGGATGAACAGAAGGAACCCAAGTGAACACTGTTTATCAGCTTGAAAGACAGCCCAGGCTCGCGGACCACACCCCTAACAGGCCCCGTGGACAGCAGGCCCCGTGGTCCGCCTTTCACAGCACCCACAGCTTCGTGGTCCTGAGTGTGGCCTGCAGTGTCAGGGATCTGTTCCTCAGCTGCGGGCTGCTGCAGGGAGCCTGAGGCCTCTGTGTTGTGGGGACTCCTAGGTCCCCCTGGTCTGATGCGCCAGGGCCACAGGGAGACGCCGCCTCCCTGCTCCCTACTTAGAGGCTCCTGGACTCCGGCTTCCTTCCGCTCTGCGGCTCCTTGGGTCTCCTCCTCCCTTTCCGTTGCCCTGGCTCTCACTCATCAGCTCTCTTCTCTATCTTAATTCCATTTCCCTTTTTTTGTTTTGGTTTCTTTTTGTTGACATATGATTGTATATTTTTATAGGGCCCAACACATGCACATTTTTTAATGGCCAAATCAGCGTCATAGCACACTCACTGCTTTAAACATTTCCTTGTGGTGAGAGCAACCACAAAGCTCTCTTTGAGCTACTTCAGCACACCACCTTTTCCTGGCAGTACTGCTGAGCAAACTCAGGGACACTGTGCAGCGAGCTACATCCCAGTCCTTTTCATTTTTTATTTGATGCACGGTTTTGCTTCCTCGCCCAGACTAGTGGTGATCTTGTGACCCTCCTGCCTCAGCATCTGCACAATGGACACTGCTCCTCACACCTAACAGACACGCACCTCCCCTCCCCTGACTTCTGCTGCCAGGCCACAGCGCCTGACTCTCCCAAGGCCCCCACAATAACACCCACAGCACCCCACCTGCTCCCTCCCCCAACATGCTGTGTTTCGCACTACACCACTGCTGCGTCCAGTGGGGATTTTGGCGAGCGATCAGCAGGTGTCCGATGTGAAGAGCAAACAGAATCTGCTTCACTTCCGCCTGGGTAAGAATGCTGGTCTGCAGCTGACGTCTGGTCACATCCTCCTCCGTGACAGGACAAGGTGCCCAGTGTGGGCAGCGCAGGGCTCAGTGGACCCTGGGACTCAGAGCAGATGATGACCAGGGGTCACCTTGCCTCCAGTTCACGCCTGACCTGTAGTCTCCAACCTCATGTGAATGCACCCCAAGCGGCCAGCCCCTCATGGGAGCCCCACTGTGCCTTCCCTCCTGCGGGGCCTGTGACCACACAGACGTCCTGCTTCTCCCATACACAAGTCCTGCAGGTGCAGTCCATGGCATTGGGCGTCAAGGCCCAAGTCTCCCACACCCTTGTGGTATCTGAGTGTGACCTGAGCTGGGAGCCCTGTACTCGGGACCTTGTAGAAACTCAAAGCTTTGCACTGAGGACTCGGGGGCCCACAATCTGGACCTCCACGAGCTCCCAGGGGCTCCAGCGCTGCAGCCAAAGTCCTTGGCCCAGTCCTCCCCAAATTCCTTTCCCCTGCTCCCTGCCTGCTTCTTCCAGCTGCCCAGTGCCCCACAGGGCGCTAAGCCCTCGCCTCCTCGGGTCTCCTCCGGCTGCCAGCTCTCAGCACCACGTGGCACCCATGTTCCTTCAAGCCCGAGCCCATGGCTCCTCCTTTCTCAGTCTTTCAAAATCTGCAGTCCTCACTGCCCTTCCACACCCTGTGCTCTTCCGAAGTCACCTTCAGTCCTGCCTCCATCAGTGGGCCATAAACTCCTGGAGCCTGGAAACCAGGAAGCCATCTGGGGCAAAGTAGGTGTCCGAGAAATGCCTGCTGACAGTTGGAAGAAGATAGGAGTCACTCCGTTCCACCAGTTAGGAGCCACCTGGCTTGCACAGGTTTATTCTGTCTGAACCTCAGTTTCTTCATCAATAAAATGGGATTAAAAAGATAAAAAAAGCAGACACAGTGCACAGCTCATTCCATTGATGAATAGGAGCGATTGTGACTGCTGGAACAGATCATTTCCGTATCACTAAAACCAAGCGAAGAGTAACGCTGAACTTCTGAAATCACTTTTGTAGTTTGGAGAATGTTGCCAGGGGTGTGAAAGACGCAGTCCCTCTTTTTAAGAACAGGTTGTTGGAACAAGGAATAATCTTCCCACACTGAAATCATTTTCCCCACAGGCAGCATTCTGATGAACTAAGAACAGAGGAATTATAAACATACTATTTAACTATCCTTCAAAAATAAAATACATATTGAATAGAAAACACATTGAAAACTTAGGTTTGTTTGTGGATGTTTTTTCCAAAATATTGTTATAAAATGTTTGGGAACATCTAATAAAACTAACATGCAGCTGGATTTTCTTGCTCCAAAACTAATTTGTGTTGATTACAAGACAGGTCACAAGGTCTGCCTGCTTTATTTTTGATGCGTTCATTATAATTGTTACTAAGGGTGAAGACTAAACACAAAAAATAAAACATCCTGTTGGGGAACGGCTTGCCCAACGCGTAGCACATGTTTCCCTTCTGTCCTGGTCTAAGGGGGATTTCCACGGGCGTGGATTCCAGACATTAAGCTGCGCCCGGCACTGCTGTGTGTTCCCGCTCGGTCACTGTCCCGGGACCTCCCTGCCGCCTCCAAGCAACAAATGCGAGGCCGTCCACTCCCATGGCAACGGGGCCAAGGCTTGGGGCTGCACAACAGAGCGCCTCCACGCTGTGCTCCTCTGGGTGCAGAGCATCCTGACCAACAGCTCACACGCTGTGAGCACTGCCATGTCCCACGCGGCTGCGACCGAGGACCAAGCCCTCTCTGGACACCGGTCCACAGCCCCCGCTTCCCTGCGGAAAGGAAAAAGGTCAGGGGAAGCTCTACCCACCACACGGAGACAGCAGCTGTCCAAACACACCCGTCCCGCCGACCGCTGCCCATCCTTCCGGGGTGAGCACCAGTGCCGCCGTAGCCGACGCCTTTCTTCAGAGGCATGGACTCCAGGCAAAGGCCCCGGGGTCAGCCGTGCATCAGGTGGCGCACACAGCACTAAGGAAACGGCGCCGCCGTCTGCCTCTGTAGGCGACAAAGCCCACCTCGCCTTTCACTGCCCCGGGTCCTTCCCACGCTTGGCGAAACTGCTTGCCGACAAGACCCCAAGCTCCAGTGCGCCTGCCCGGCGGGGATCGCGCTGTCTCTCGGAAGGCGCTGCCTTCTAAACTGTGTTTTTCTCTAAACCACAGGAGGCACTGCCCACTCTTCAAGGGTTCAAGCCACTGGGCGGACACTGTGGAGCAGATGTGTTCACACCGGAAAGGGGACACCTCTCACAGCACAACGCTGGGCAGACACTCGGGCGCCCCGTCCACAGCAGTCGCCACAGGGCTCCGGCCTCCGCCTGCGGGGGCTGCGCTGCCGCTCACTTTGGGAGGGACACGGATCCAGCGCTTCAGCAAATGTCAGAGCCAACCACATGAGGCTCAAAGTCCCCCTATGGGAAATCACGGGAGACCACCTACTGCTCCAGAGTTTTTAAATTTCATGACCTAAGTCTCTCCAGCGTTGATACCTTTCCTGATAGACCTGGAAGCAAGCTGCCTTTGAGGGCCCCTCGGGATCATCCTCATGGAGCGCACACTGGCGTTTTGGTCTTGGCGTCTGGTTGCTGGGCCCTAGGAGACTCTCCCAAGCTTCTCTGTGCCTCCTCCTGCAGGACGGCTGCTCCTCGGGACCTCGGAGGTGGCCAGTGCTAAGTGTCAGGGACAGCTTTCTCCCCACGAGGCACTGGCATTTGTTTTCTCATGCGTAATGGGAACCACGAAACTCATCAGAGATGTTTCTTTTTCTTTTGGCTGCCAAGAAATTGAGAACCAAACTCCTGCCTCCAGTGTTACTAACCACAGAGAACCACGCGGTTGAATCTTTGTTCAATTTTTTCTGTAATTTTACCTTTTCTACTTCAATTTACAAATTGCCCAATGCTCACATTTTACCTGCTTTTTTTTTTCTATCTTGTTGTACATGTTCTTAAAGGCTGCTGATCCTTATAAAAATGGAGATTTTTACACACATATATTTGTGCATATATGTATGTGTAAATATCTCTAGGTACAGTTGGTAACTGGAAAGAGTACAGTTTTAGTAGTATATTCTCAAGAGAAACAACCCTTCCATGTAACAGAAGTTAAATTGGCTTCAGTGAGAAAGTCATCGTAGAGAATTATTTTAATTAGTTTAATAGATCTGCTTGGGTTGTCTACAAACATACAGAAATAGCTGTGTTTAATGGTAGTTTCTAAAATATTATTTTGCCTAATGGAGTATTCAGAATTCTTGGAATCTAATTTCTAAGCAGACTAGTTCTTAAACATTTCAGACAGGTGTCAATCTTCTAATATCAATGTGCTTAACAACTCCCACTCTGGTGAAGTAGGTACAGGCCCATTTGAAGATCACATAACTAGAAAACCTGCAGGAATTCCCACGAGACCACACACACACACACACACACACACACACACGGGAATGTGTTTAGGAGAATGGCAGTGCGTCACCCAGTATAAATGTTACCACTGCTGCTCCTGCCCACCTACAAAATATAATCATCCAGATGAACTGCATTTGTGATAATAACTGTGGAAAGGCAGGAGGTAAACACGGCAAAGATGAACAAGTGTTTGTTGTTGCTGCGGTCCCAGTGCTGGGGATGGGGCCCAGGGCCTTGTGGACGCTGGGCTGGTGCGTTCCTACTGAGCTGCTGGGTGCTGGCCCCTCAAAGAGTGAAGCCGCTCTTCTTAGTTGATGTATTTGTTGAGAGGAGCAGGTCTGCTCATGGAACTGGCCCCAGAGACCCTTGCTGGACTCTACAGTGAGAATGCACTCAGGAACCCAAGAGCGTCTGCAACTCTTTGATCCCCGGGATACAGAACTCAGCAGCGAATTTTGTCTTTGCGTGAAACGAGTTAAGGCCTAGGGATGAGGAATCTTCTCTGCGGAAGCACAGGCTTGCTTGCTCTGGTCTTTCTGGCTACTAAATACAAGTGAGCCATTCACTATTCATCCAGGAAGCACAGAAGACGACGTGCCCATCGCGAGGCAGCTGGAACAGTGCTGCAGCACCAGCGCGGCTCCTGCTGCAGGCTGTGTGCCCACCGTTCTGTCCCTGCAACGCGAGTCGCTGTACAAACCAGCCTAGTCCAGGAGACAGATGGGGCTTTTCCATCTGGACGGCCTGAGTGTTCACCATGCACTTTTCCTAAAGGTTGGGCTTCAGGTGAAAACTTCTGTACTACAGACATCGAGATGAAATTACGAAGAAAACTTAAGTAGTGACCTCAGCTGGGGACCATCAGTTAAAATCCACTTCTCCAAGTCGCAGGTAGAGCTAGGTCAAGATTGCAAACTCTGGGTCTTTTCCTAGTTCAGAGGGGCACTCCAAAGGTCAGAGAAGGCAGAGCACGAACCCGTGAAAAGATTCGATGCGTGGTGGCCGGTGCTGACTCGATGGGAAGCAGCCTCAGAACAGGGTTGGCGAGCCCGTGAGACGCCAGCTGGTGCCCGCGCGGCAGCCCTGCACCCACTTCTGCATTGCAAGGTGCCACGCTGCCCCTCTGCGCACTGACATCCAGAGCCCGGCTGCAGCCCCCATGCTGACCAAGCGGGAGCTGCATGCCTGCCGAGGCTCACCTGCCTGGGTTTCCGCCCCTGCCCGAGAGCCTGCCCTGCACAGCTCTGGGCCTGCAGCTGGTGGAGACCACGTCCCCTCAGCTCTCCATGGCTGCCCTGACCCAGGACACCAGTGAGCGCACAGAGCGCCCCGTCGTGCTATGAGGTCAGACAGGCACAGAAGGACGGCTTCGCCGGCTTCGGGCTCAAACGCCCCAACACCTGCTCTCCCAGCACAGGTGGGCACTCCAGTTTCTATCGGGAACAGAATCTTGTTCTCAAACGTACGTGCCACTCTGAACAAGGACTTTTCCTCCAGTGTGCTGTAAGTCGTGGCCACTAAAGCAACGTGCAACGGACGTAAGGTGAGGCACCCACGGCGTTCGAGGGCCGCTTCCATTCCTGAGTGCGGCTTTGTGCTGAGAATTGGGCCGGCACCTTCTCTGCAGGATCTCACTGACGAGTCTCGGTACTTGGCAGCTACTGTCATATCTCCAGCTGACAGAGCCACCCTGGCTCTGCGAGAAACAGCTCCTCGCTTGCGATCACAGCCAGTTAATGGCAGAGCCAGGCACAGAAGCCAGTTGTTTTGGGTTCCTAATTCAATGCTTCCTCTTCTTATTTTTTATTTTTTCCTTTCTTATTTCTAGCACTGGGGATTGAACCCAAGGCTTTCACACTGCACCCCTCACCCTTATCTTTATTTTGAGACAGGGTCTTGCTGAGCCACTGAGTTACCCAGGCGGGGCTCCAACCTGCAATTCTCCTGCCTCGGCCTCCCAGAGTGCTGGGATTACGGGGTGCACCACCATGCCTGGTTTCAATGTCTTTTCTACCACCCTTCTGCTGGCTGAGTGACAGGTCCGTGTTAAGCTTCAAGCTTCCGTGACAGTGAGTCTAGGGCCTGACTGACGCTTCAGGGAGCATCCAAGAGAGAAGCGAAATGGTGGTGCTCTGCCTGCTGGCCCAAAGCTCCCGCCACACCCTCCTCCTCCGACCGTACTGCGGCACTGGCTTTGGTTCGCACTCCGCTCTGACTCCCGACCTGCTCTGCCCGTGACGCTATTCTATTGATCTGGAGCCTACTTCTTGCGCTACCCTCCGCCACTGCCTCCTCTGCTGCCAGAGTTACCTTCCCAATCCCCACCCTGGAGTCCAGTTAAAGCCTTCGCTCCCAAGTGGCTCTGGGACCCTGGCCACCCTCACTGCTCTCGAAGCGCTAAGCACCCCGGCTGAGCTCAGGCTCAGCCACGCCCCTGCCCGCCAGCTGCAGCACCAAGACCAGGCTGCACCTCCGCGTCTGAACCCGCACTGGGAGCAGCGCAGGTACGTGCAGGCCAAAGGGAACTCAGGTACCGGACGGCAGCGTTTAAGCAGAGGAAGGGTGGTCCCGGGGGAACAGGGTGCTGCTGCTCATCCTCCTGCTGAAAGGATTCTGCAGGTGCCTGTCGACATTCCAAGGAAGGAACGGGGCTGCTTTCTGTTCAGGAGGCAGGGGTTTGC